>LQNS02277100.1:3604544-3633812 GCA_001587735.2 Parhyale hawaiensis
GTGTGGGGTTGCTTTACTGCCCATGGTGTTGGGGGATCTTCATATCATTGATGGCAAGATGGATAGTTTCATGTACAGGGAGATATTTGAGAAGAAGATGCTTCCAAGTGCCAAAAAATTCTACGGACGGCGCAGGTGGACCTTCCAACAAGACAACGACCCCAAACATACTCCGAATTTAACGAAAGAATGGTTTCAGAAGAAGAAGATGAATGTTCTTCCATGGCCTAGCCAATCACCGGACCATAATCCAATAGAAATTTGTAGCGTCTTTTTAAATCTGGTGTCAACAAACGGTGTCCCAAAAACCTTACTGAATTAAACGTTATCTGCATGGAAGAATGGAAAAAAAATACCATGAAGTGAATGTGAAATGTTAATTTCCAGCTATAAGTCTATAACAATCGTCTCCGTGCTGTTATTGCCAATAAAGGTCACGCCACCAAGTACAAATATCATAATTTTTTTTTTTTAGTCAAATACTTTTGTCCCTCATTACTTTTACTTGTGTTAAATTTCCTTGTTATAAGTGCACATTTGACGGTTCTGCTTCAGCATTCTATTATACATATGTTATATAAACTTCCTGTATTAATTATCCTAAAGCAGTCCCTAAATTTTTTAAAATATATAAAAAATAGAGTTGTGCAAATACTTATATCTAGGCACTATATGATTGTGAATTTAGATTCCCTACTCCGCAACGCATTGCTTATGGTTCGACGAAGAAATTATTCTTTCTCTAAGGTCTGTGATTATTAGAACTCATTTTATTAATACTTCTGTAAATCGGCATCCAGGCGCAATTGCGAGAGGTCCGATTTCAGTGTCCAGTCAATGTATGGTGTCGTCTATGATTTACTTAAAGAACCATTAGTCGAACAGAAAAAAAAATAATTACCGAGGAAAACTCCTCAGAGGAGTGCATTTCCGCTTCTCGATTGTGCTTCTCGACAGTAGGCAACAAGTTCGTAAATGCACGTATATTCATTGACTCATCTGCTGCTGCAGCTGACTTCATCCTCAGAAGCCATGCATGCCTTTGGGTATTATTTAGGTATCACCTAAAGGCTGTAGAATTTTTATACGTGATCTCAATACTTTTTCGTCCTAAGGCCTCGGAAACTTTTCAGGGCACTACTGTGAAATACAGAATTAAAAAAATGTGTAAGAAGTCTCTGTAAAGCTGTTGCCACGCACCAAACTTCTCAAACGTGAAGGGCCTCCTTCACTCATGTGAATGTGTGGCCCTCTTCTCACGAGTCGCTGGTGAGTCCCGTCAACCAGCTTCAAACGAATCCGATACTATGAGCCTAACAGAGAAGCAGCTGATTAGGAATTTAAGTTTCAGGGACTCACGGGAATTTCATAAGAGAAAGAATTAACGCGATGTGTCCATGAAAGCTGACACAAATGTATTAGCAACATAAAGATCGGTTCGCATTTCAAAGCATTCTTTCCGTAAAATGTCCTCATGGCTACCATATCTCTTAAACAACTGGAAATTGGGTAGCTTTCTAGGTTTTAATATTTGTAAATGGAAGTGTCAATGACGCGCAGAAGAAAAGCACTGCCAGGCCAAAACGAATATGTGAAGGTGTATAATAAAAAACCATTCTATTGACGCGTTTTCTTGAGCCAATTAACTTGACGGCTTTCATTTGAGTAAGTCTTCTGGTAGCCACACAGATATGTTTACAAGGATTCATCACAAGATTCGGAGAATCTGCTAAGAAGACACACTGAAAAGATTAAAGTGTGGACAAACCTTATGAGCAAAATTCGCTCAAGAACCAAGTTTCAGGAAGAAGCGGGTTAACTCCGGTGCAGTTTCCCCTCCGTTTAGTTCTTCGGTGTTTGTTCTCGGTGACTGTTTACCTCTAATGTTTGTTACGTCTCCTTCTGTTTGCCTTGATTGTTTGAGACGCCCATCTCTGTTTGAACCGCCGTCTTGGGCACTTCAACTCAACACGCTCCTGTAATGCGATAACTGCAAGTGCCCTTGCAAATTCACCTGAGAATGTCGGCGGGATGGTGCATTCCCGATGGCGATGGCCTTCTGGCAATGCGTTCGCTGACAAAAATGGTCCTATAAAATAAGCCTACTAACTTACCTCCGAGACAGTGATGTCAAAGGGACGCTTTATTGTAACTTTACAGTGCAATGCAAGGCTGTCTGAGCGGCAGAATGATGCTCGGCGACATATTCTAGAAAACACATTTGGAATGAGAGGAATAGCGATGCCTTGGAGACATATTATAGAAATACACTTGGACTGAGTGGCAGAGTGATGCGTTGGAGACACATTCTATATAATACCCCTGGAATGAATGATGCTTTGGTGACATATTCTAGAAAATACTCTTGAAATAAGAGGCATACGAAGAGATGCCTTGGAGATGTTTTCTAGAGGATAAGCTTGGAGTAAGTGGTATAGTTATGCTTTGGTGGCATATTCATGAAAATGCATTGGAGTGAAAATTGAATTTGATGTTCATTTCCCCTAATCACTGCTGCATGGTGGTAAGAGAAAAACGAGATTGACACGAAATTTTAGAAATACATGTAGAGGAGACACAGATTTAGAGTTTTAGTTCTAGAACTCTCCCAGGATGACAGACATGCGTGAATGCTGGGAATACTGGAATACAGATAAAACTTCTGGTTTATCCCGAGTACTGTCCCCGGAGGGTCAGATATGACTGAGAGTCACACCAAATTTTTGAAAAGCACACCCAGAGTAGAAGTAAAGTTCACTAACTTCTGAAACTTAACTTTGGACTTTAATTGAAAAAATGGCCACAACAAATATAGGAAAATGAATGTGGCATATAAATATAATGTGTTCGAATGTCGAAAAGCATTTATGAAATAAGGACCTTATCTGAGCTTCAGCTCTCTTTTGAGGGTAGCACAGTAATTCTAGCTGCTAAAAATTTCAACAGAAATGTTTTCGAAATAACGGGTTACATATGAAGTAAGGCATAATAAAATACTGTTCCAAAGTATCTAGCTCCATGTCGCTTGTATCCTATGTAACCAACATTTAAAACAATTCCATTTTTACGAGAAATTAACATATTCATTTGTGCTCGCTTTGGAGACAGAGAGTTATATCCACTAAAAATGTGATAAATTAGTGTGCAAACAGAGCAAAATTTTACTTTAAAGGATCAAAATACCGCAAGCAGGTGAATTAGGAAAGTAGAAGTTGCAGGTCTCCGGTCCTGCTCACCCGTCTCTCAACGTAACGCGTTCAGTGAAACTGATAGACGCGGCGCGTTGATTTGATGGAAGCGGCAGCAGCAAATGAGGGAGACGGAAAGATGAAGCACTTTTCATTTATGAACGAGCCGCGGCATTCAAGTTCAATAACAAAATCTCTCAATACTAAATTTATCCTCTATATAGCGTTTTCACGTCATGAACAAGTCGACATATCTGCTTTTTTATCGTCATTTTAACGTCAGAATCACTGTATTCCCGTTCAACACAAGAAAACTAGTTAAGCTGAAAATGTTGACCTTAGACCAGTGGTGCCATCTTTGATTTCACAACGAAGCGATTGCTGCGCGCTGGTTTGACTTCCATCGGTTTATCAGGCTATTATTATTTTGAAAATGGGCTGTTCCTATCAAATTGAGGCTATAAGGTCATGGGACGTGTGGACAGCGACAGCAAAAGTTGACTCGGGGCTCGTGTTCATTTTCGTGCTTGAACGCGTTGAAATGAAGGACATGTGAACAGGCCCTAAGCTTCAGACATGTAGTCCAAGTATGTTCGTGAACCGAAGAAATATGCAAGATCTCTCCGACTTGCCCCTTAAGACTGTAGTCAAGCATCCAAGTGCCTTTATTTTAGATTAGAGAGACAGCAGTAGACGAACCAACAGACCCATTCTCAAAGAGACACCGACACATACATACGCCTCGGCGCTCTATGAGCCATTGACATTATATCAGAAGGAAATAGAGGACTCAGAAAAGAATAAAATAAGGAGGGAAAGATAGGGGTAGTTTCAGAACCAGTAACTGAATTATTATTTCCATTACGAAGCTTTTGATGTTCTTAGAAAGTAGCATAGTTCCGTAAATCTAATCTATCTTGGAATGACGGTGACCAGACCATACAGATGAACAGGGTTCCAACGACCTAACGACATAGAGATTCTTCCAAATGCCGCCACGGTAGCAGCATGTTTCCGTTCTCAGCTCTAACACCTTGTATCGCTCGCCGGTTCGATACCCAGCCAACCAGCGAGCTCTTTGCAGATCTTGGTGTACTGACTCGGCAGTTGTGTGTGCATGC
The DNA here is from genome assembly GCA_001587735.2 of Parhyale hawaiensis. Classification (NCBI taxonomy): domain Eukaryota; kingdom Metazoa; phylum Arthropoda; class Malacostraca; order Amphipoda; family Hyalidae; genus Parhyale; species Parhyale hawaiensis. The sequence continues at coordinate 3,608,854 of LQNS02277100.1, forward strand.
ACGGCGCCATGGCGTAACTGCCTTCCTCAGAGATGAGAGGGGTGGGGGGCTTCGGGTCATTTGTTCCTTCTATCAAATTGGATTGGCGCCATAGTTCTTGGTGACCCGAGGTTGACTGCAATTACACTTACTCATCTGGGGCCAGTGGGCCTATATCCGCAGCACAAACCAGTGCATGTGAGTTTCCCAGGTGAGGGTGTAGTCTAAGTTGACTTTACATTTACCGAGATTTGATGATCGCTTCTGAAACAAAAAGCAGAAACTCAAACATCACAATCGAACAAACACGATCTGAAACCAGTTTTCCTCTTAGTTCATAAACTGATATGGAACTGATCAGAGCAGAGACAGGCAAGACATTTAGAAGTCATCTGCAGCAGGCTTAGCTCCAACACGCCCCAACTCTACGAATCCGTATCAATCCCACCATGCCTGATAGACCAGATAAAAATATGAAGGATTTTCTCCAACACTAGCCAGAAATTTCTAAGGTACCATGTATAGCCACGACGATGGCAAGTTAAGCTAAGCAACTATGCTTAACTTACCCAAAACTATGAAACACATACTTGATAAAGGAGAAACCAATTACGGTTGGCATAGCTGATAACTCTATTTTAAAGAACAAGATTAGGTTGCTGAAACTCCCAGGGCATTCGAATTCAGGTTAACACATGAAACTGGAGCACTCAACGCTCCCGTTAGAAGTTCCAGCTAAGTCAAGCCCATTAAGCTTAGCTCAACTAGATTTAGTGGCGCTAATTGATGGAGCCACTCCTTCATTCGAAACATTCATTTTTCAAGCGTGCACAAATGGCTGAAATGAAAGTTCTTCTCTCCAATCCAAACGCTCTTCCCTCACAGCGACTAAAGTAAATGCCGCTGCGTCTCGTAAAAACACAAACGCCGTCTTGATGAATTTTCTCCTGCACTTCTGACGGAATTTTATGCTGAAATCTCGACTTTATGTTTACACGGGGACGAAAACTTTGTGTGAACAGCGTCCTGATAACCACCAACGCTTTAGGGGCTTTTGCCGTCGGCGTAATTTACTTTCAGATCGTGCGAAGTTTCACGCACAGTCATGTTTTTTTTTAGAAAAAAACTATTTTCTGACTTTTGCTTTGCTCAGTAGTTGATGGTTTCATTTGCACAACCGCAATGAAAAAATTATGGCAAGAAATTCTCTTACAAAGTACGTGAAGCAGACATTTAACCTCAGATGGTTCCGTTGCTATGAGGGCCAAAACCATCAGAGGAATGTATTAACTATCATTTGCTCAAGACAAAATGGTAGTTTGATACTGACGACAGTCACTGTAAGAAAGATAAGCACCCATGTGCAAAGCGTCTGTTTCTCTTTCAAAAGACATAAAGATTGCTTTTCATCTACTCCATCAATTAGTTCAATTAAGTGTAGGCCTAACCGTGAGCTAAGTAAACTGCATTCGAGTCCTACCTGTAAAAAATGAGAAATGTGATTCAAAACTCAGAAAAATTATTGTCTACCAGTACAAACATTACACATATTTTTTGCGTCAACTTTTATACATACGGTAGTGTGTAAGATTTAAGTAGAAATGTCGCATGCGCACCTATCTTCAAATTCAATATTTGTTCACTGAACTAGGTGAAATTTAAATAGTGAAAGCGAATGATACGAAAAACTTATAAAATGCTTTAGTTCTTAGTGCCACGTCCTCGTTCGAAGTATGGCAATGACCACAAGCACAGATGCTTAGTCCGACACCTGCGTAATGATCATTACTACTTCCTGTAAAATTTTTTTTTTTAGCTGCCCATTGGTAAAAAAAATTGTTATATAGCTAAGCTAAGCACTGCTTAACAGAACGCGTTATTGAGACATTCCGTGATAAACTGCAGCTAATTTGGATATGTAGTGACGCTGCTCTTGCACTGTCAAAAGATAAGTATATAGATGTCAATTACTCATTAGAGAGACATGGTAAACTGCAGTGTCATTTCTGAAAAAGTCAATTCAATTTTCCAGTAAGTATAACTCAAAATAATTGAAATTTTTGTTCAATTTTCCAAATTTAATTGCAGAGCAGAATTTGCAGTTCATCTCCAGGATTGATAATAGTCACTTTCCACTTTCCACTGACTGCCTAGAGGAATTCGTTGAGCATTGCTACAAATTAAGTCCTCGCCGTTGTGACAGACAGACAAAACCTGGAATATTCATCAGTGAAACCAACCAATGGTGAAATCGTAAGCGATCTCTCGCTACCTATAGAAAGCCATAGGTCATAAACTTGAATACAGCGGGTTCCATTAATTTAATGACCACTAAATGTTCTTTAGTTTCTGCTTAGTAGTTAAATGAGTATAATAACATTTTAAACGCGTTGCAAGAACAAAGCTAAACGTTGTGATTAGCCTATAAGGTTTTAGTCATTAAAACAGTCCTGTAATATTTTAATATGTTTCACTCTACTTTGGTTCACTGCATAAACTTCAAATTTGAAGGTTACCTCAGGAATCACAGGATTCAATATAATTCAAAAAATTGTTAACGGATCTTTACAAAATTCACAAGGGTTGTGATACGAGTTAGGAGGAACAAACGATTACTTTTTGATTAAGATGCGTTCAATCTTTGTTTGTTTAACTATTATATGTTAGCTAAGAGGGTTACGAGGAGAAACTGACCAAATTTTTGAGACAATCTGTTTTGTCTGTGTTTGTCCGTAACATAACCCAAAAGGGACGAACGAATCTTAATAAAATATGCACTAACTGTTAATTTTATTAAGATGCACCAATAACTAAAATTTAGTGATGATAAAAACGAAATCTTGGATTCAGAACCAATTTCAATTCTTTCAGTGCATTGCTTGACGGAGGCATGTGCTCTCAGGCTGCTTCTCTAGTTTGTTTTTGTTGCTACCGTCGCTAATATTCATCATCGTTTTATTATTGTGAAAAAATTCTGAAAGGTTATTCTCTGGATTCACTGCAAAAACTTCTTATCCTACAGGGTCATTACTGTGAATGAATCCATAACCTCTTCATACGATATTGAAGATGCCAAACAATTTTGATCACTGTTTACTGCACAACTTTCCTTGCCTCTTCCAGTTGTTTACTGGTACTGATTCCTCGACCTCTTCACCGTCCCTATGATAATATCGAAGCTTCCGGAAGTTCTTCATCTCTGTTTACTGCAAAGCTTGCCTAGCCTTTTCCAGTTGTTTACTGGTACCGATTCCGCGACCTCTTCATCGCAGTTATTTTTAAGGATACCGCAAGACCTCTTCGGCTCCCCTACTTTTTCTGGTAATTATCGTAGCCGCGTGGTCATTTATCTGAGACAAGCTAATGCCTCCACAGCCTGCAGACCTGAAAAGAAGAGTAGGCTCGACACCAGGACTAATGGCCGCCTCGATACCAACTCTATACTGGATACCCGTAACGACTTAGTGATGGCTGGGGGCCTTGCTCGAGTGTTTCTGCTGTGGTGGTCCTTTGGGAAAGTGCTCGATGAAGTAAAGGGGTCTGCGGACAGTTTATACGTTAACTGAAGTACGAACGCCTAGGTTAACCTATGCCAGGATATTTGAAGCACGTAATGAGTGAAGTGCACAATGAAGTAAGGGGAATGATGGGAAGTTGATAAGTTAACTGAAACACGACACTGAAAGTAAACTACTATCATAATATGTACAGTACGCAATGGGCGGAGTGCACCATGCAGTAAAAGGGTTGACGGAAATTTTCTACGTTAATTGAAGTACGCCAATAAAAATGCCCCACATCAAAATGTTTACCGCATGTAATGAAAAAAGTACAGGATGAAGTTAGATCGTTTATGAAGAATTTGTACGTGAACAGAGTATGCCAGTTAAACTGCACCCTCCTTAGAATATTTTATAACACGCTATGTGAAAGGTCCAGGACGCAGCTCATTGGTTAACCGATGTAGCACAGAGTAATGAAACCACTGTTGAATATTGTTTACGTTCCACGTCAAACGCAATCTTATAACCTTCTTTGTTTAATTGATTGAAATTTGTTATGTTTGGAAGCCTTAAATCTCCTCCCCTTCCTGCTCAGATCAAAAGTAAGACGATTTCCTTTGAACAGGTTTTTTATGTTTGGTGGGAGGGGGTACTGTGTCGCGATGGCAACCGGTTATAGGGCGCTTCCAGCTTCAAAACCAGTATACCGCACGTAGGCAACCTGGCTAAGGGTGCATTTGGCTGGCCAGCAAAACTAAGATTTCGATTTTTGACTAACCCGGATCCTTCTGACAGGTGTTCTGCCTTCGATACGCGAATCGGATTTCAGGCGTTGACTCATCAGCGGCTGTCCATTAGGCTTTCCGAAAACTTAATATTGCATCATTGAATGGAGTTTTCAGCCAGATACCAGTAATCGGGCTGCTTCTAGCACTTGAAAAACGATTTTTAAAAGGGGTGAAACCAGGGCGCCCATCTGAATTCCTACTGGGCGCTACCACGTCTGAAGTGCGCTTTTGTGTCCATCCGCTTCAACTTTTAAATAATCCCTTGATTTATTGTATACTATCAGTATCATTCCTGTTGAGAGCAAGAGGGAATAGTTAGTGATGTTCTACTCTTTTAGTGATGTGCTATGCCTTCGAGAACGTTGATGACGAGTACCTAAAGAACTTGAAATGCTTGCCAAGTTTCAGAAATAAAATAATTAATATTAGTGCCCAATAGAAACTTCGTAGCAGTTAACACTAAGATACTAATTACGCATTATTCTGAGTAGCCATTGTGTATCATATTACTTAGGTTAGTGTTCTTGCGCTGGGCTAGCCACAGAGGGGAGTTGCATTGTTTATTGTAGACCAGTGTCATAATAATAAAATAACAATAATAATAAAATTAATAATAAAGAGGGATTCTCAGGCCCACTGAGACCGAATAAATGTACACACCAAAGTTGCATTTTCGAGGGGTACATCGAACAAATAAAAATTATGAAAGGTTTCGTTTAGTGAACTATAAATAACAAGTAACTAACAACGAGCAGTAGCGATTAAATCTCCAAACACTAGACAGGTGAAGCATGAATTTACTCGGCGTAGTTCGTCGAGAGGTTATTAGTTATTGCAATAACAGGGCCACAGCAGTAACTTAGATACTATATCATTAGAGATAAAAGTCGGGTTAGAACATTAAGGGAACCTGGAACCTGTCGAAGTTCCAAAGAACAGAAACCAATGTTCTTCAGTGATGTCTTAGACCGTCTCATCCTAATTATCTCATATCTAATACCGAAGGCACCTGTGGAAATTCCGCAGAACAGAAGCATTGCTCCTCAATCATGATACCCTCAAATAAAGGGTGAAAAATATTGTAAGTCAAGTAAAAGTAAAGTCAATTTGACTGTGCCCTCCTCTGGGAAACCCACAAGCACTGGTTTGTGCCTCAGATATAGGCTAACTGACCCCAAAGGAGTAAGTACAATCGCAGCTGACCACGGGTCGCTAAGAACAATGGCACCGAAATGGAAGGTTCACCGACGCAAGCCCACTACCCTCCCATTGTTGGTCAGGCAAGAGCCCCCACCCAGTTCCGCATACCAAGCAATTGCCGACTCAGCACTCGGGATGCTACAGAGATCGCTCGGCAAGCTCGTCGCTCGATCTTGGCACCTCTAGCACAGAATTCAGGCACACATGGCATGCTGCTATTGTGGGTAGTGAATCTTCTATTTAACACCTACAGGATACCTGAAGGTTGCCCTAATATTCCCTCTCGAATACGGAAGAAGGTTTTGCAGTCGTACTAACTAAGTAATTTACGGAGTGACAAGCAGAATTAAAATATACACCAGACGGTCCGTGACCCGTTGGGTCATCATCACGATCGTCTTTGCAGCTGCAAAAAACATGTGTTATTCAGCTATTCGGCCGTTCACTCCTGCCCGTACTGCTCACGAGGTTTGCTACTTGAAGGAATTTTCAACAACCTGCCTGTAAGCAAAAGGAAATATATATGTGAAGTACTCCATTTGTATTTCCCGTATCACCTTCAAATTTAACGCACGCTTTCATACAGCAGAGCTCAGGTTCATCTTCCGTGTCACGGATACAATCGAATTAAATTTGAATGCTCGAATGTCTTCCTATCTGAAAGCAACAAGCAAGTGAACTCCAAAATAACTAAACAAGGTTCGCAGAACGTCAGCTTAATATAGATAAGAATAATAATGATACAATAAAAAACGCTACAACAATAGTTATGTAATATACGGTCATAGACCACAGCATACATTGACTGGACACTGAAATCGGGCCTCTCGCAATTGGGCCTGGAGGCCGATTTACGGAAGTGTTAAGAAAATGAGTTCTAATAATCACAAAGACCTAAAAAAAAGATTAATTTCATTATCGTACCATAACGAGTGCGTTGCAGAGCAGGGAATCTAAATTCACAATCATATATCATCAGCAAGCGGTATACATCATGTCTTCGGACACCAAGAAAAATTAAAATTTCATCATAATTTCTAGGAATATTAAAATTTCATATAAAAATGGGCTCATAGATTCTGCGCGTATTCTACCTTAATATTATATGCAACTGAGTTTTTTATCCAATGACGAATTTTTAGCAATAACCTCAGAAATTGATGTTTATATGTAAAGCTTTCGGTAGACATCATTCCAATAGCTGCAACAACAGTGAGGTTAAAAAAAACCAGTAATGTTGAAAAAAGGAATTAAAACCACAGTAATACTACATTGGTACCTACCCATGAACTAAAAATACATGTTTAACTATGAGATGAAGATACCAAGACAGTTGGTGAATGATAGTAAAACATGAATATTTATGGCTGATACAACCTTTCATTACTGGAACCATCTAAAGCTGCACATCATTTCACTTAACTGCCTAGGTATACCAATTACGCCACTTTGTGGTTGCCTACGTTATATCACTTCATGGTTTCCTATGATGCATCACTTTTTGGTTGCCTTAGTTGAAACACATCATCAAAGTGACCTACATTACATCACTTCAGGCGGCCAATGATATACACTCAACAGTTGTCAAAGCTACATCACCTCGCAGTTACCAATGCAATATCACTTCATGTCTGTCAATGCTGAGTCACTTCACTGCTGTCAATACTACATCACTTCCTGGCGGCCAGTGCTTTATCATTTTGATCACTTTTCATCCGTCAATGCTATATCACTCCACTGCTGCCAATGCTATATCACTCCACTGCTGCCAATGCCATATCACTTCACTATGCCAATGCTATATCACTTCACTGCTTCCAATGATAAATCATTTCACTGCTGGCCAGCCCCCATCACTTCATGGCTGCATGCTGCTCCAATACACCCTTCAGCTCTGCAGTGTGCTCTGATTTTGTCGTTTAGCCCATATAGCTACCTAATAAATTTCATTAACATTTTCATCAGCTTTTTACTTGGCATTTCAGTACAAATCGAGCATACCACGAATTTGAGAAGCTTCTGTTCTACAAAATGAGACGGTTAATTTCACTAACTATTGCGAAATAACTTTATTACAAATATCAAAAGATGTCATAAACAGTTGCCTACGTTATTGCATATCAAGCATTAATATCTTGTGAATATGTTGCGTATAAAAGTTTTAGAAATATGGAGAGGTTTGCCAATCATTACCAAATACAAAGAATTAAATCAAATAGCCTAAACAAAGCATGAAAAAGCAATTGGAGAACATATAAAAATGCGTGTGCGGCACCGTGCAGTCAGGCCGAATTGCCGGACCAAAATCTGCCTCAGGGGGCCAATGTCCAGTCAATGTATGGTGTGGTCTGTGATACGGTATTATTAGTGTAATAATAAATTGAATAAAAAATAAGTAATATAAGGTATAAGCGGTTAATAAGTAACGAGGTCGCAGCAGTATTCAGATCCTTTATCATTAGGCAGTCTTCCTCAGTTCCACGGCTCTTCCACTCCACAGATAGCGGCAGTGGTGCAGAGCAAGTCTAAGGTGGGATAGACGCTCTATGGCTTCGACTTACCAGCTAACAAATGCTCGGGCAGCGCTAACGATGCCGATACGAGGCGAATGATGCGCGCTCATCGCGAAATTCTTTGTTGTGTTATCGACTTTGCTCTGTTATCTCATTGGGGGATCGGCAGGAAATCCCAAATAGCGGAATCCAATTGCCTTCGACATAATTTCCAAGGGAGGGGGAAAAGGTTACAACGAAATGATGAGGAGTTTCCAAAATAATGGTTTGTGCATTACGGACTTGGGAATTACGGAATGAATCTGGCTTGTGATTTCAAAGACTTGTGCGTTACAGAAGTCGTCGTAATGTATTGTCCTCTAAAATGAGGAATAATTCATACCTATTTGGCGACCCGTGGAAAGATACAATCATACTGTACCACCCAGTATATTGATTAGAAATTAATCATGTACGCGTAATCTCAGGTGTGCGAATTGCAGGGTTTGCGATGAACTGTCTACAGTATCTAATTTTTGTTGGTGACGTACAATTAGTTTCAACTTTTACACTGGGGGATGATTTACTCTATAGGTAGCAAGTTTCGGTATTAGTGAGGTCTGCGCTTTCAAATTCCAAATTTTTGAATTTTTATATGTAAGTTTCAACATAATTGATGTGATGTACTTCATAAACGTCTGCATAGAACAGTTTATATTTATTTTTATCTCATCCGCTCATTGGGGCAGTGAAATATTAAGTCTTCTAGATCAAAAATTATTTGCGGCATCAAAAATCATTCTCTGTCTATAGTTCGTGGGGAATCAAATACTTGAAACTTAAAATAAGACTGTTTTGTAGCCCTCGTCTTCACTGCAACATAAATATATATTTTTCTTCTCTTATAACTCTGGCATCACGAGTGGTTTACAACTTGAAACAGCAGTAGTCACAATTGATTGGTAAAATAAACAAAGAATAACTGATGTGACATTATCAACTATTATAGAACAGTTATTTTTCATAGAAACTCTTATATATAATACGAGTGTTTTACACCCTAAAGAAGCCTTTACAAAGGAATGAAAATACTCATGAAAAAATAAAAATCATCCGGAAGGGAATCATTCCGGAATAGTAAGTAATATGACCTACCAAACTTTTGTACAACAGATATTTATTTATTGCAACTCTTGTACTACGAGTGATTTGCACCCTAAAAGAGCCTTCACAAGCGAATGATAAAACAAACGAATTAATAAAATTCCCGAAGGGAATCGTTCCAGACCCCACAGCATTCAAGTACTGCAGTGCCCCGGCACTTCAGACCACGCTCGCTGCTCTCCCCCAATAATTGCATGCACCCTTAATTCACAATTCCGACCATTTATCTCTCTTCCCAAACTTAAGAAGACTTGAAGGAAAAGTTCGGACGGCGAGGATCATAATAAATTTGCCTTGTCCCATTCATTGTGTCCACCAGGACGAAGATTTCTCTCCCATTCACTCTTTTGTTCTGTCTCCTTTTATCTTGCTTTCCCGCGTTCGGTTGCCTAGGAAGTTTCTTGAAATGATTCAAAAAATTTTGGGGAGGAAGTAGTTTAGTAAAAATGAGTCCGAGCTCTAGCACCGTTGTTGTGAACTTGTTTGTAAACAAGGGGTTAGCGTTGCAGTGGCCTTGATATTTTGCTCCGTTTATCATTGCAAAAAAATGAATGAAAGATAAGCTTGCGAGTAAACAAGAGATTACTGTTAGAGTAGCCTTGAAACTGTATACTATTTATCATGGCAGAAAATGAACACCCGCAAAGGCTTTTTGTAAACAGTTCAGTATTGGATTGTCTTTGATGTTGCCTGTCATTTATCATGGAAGAAACTGACTGATAAGCTTGCTTGTAAACAAGAGGGTAGTGTTGCAGTGGCCTTGACAATGCCAACTGATCAAAATGAACTAGAGCACTCTGAGAGCGCATACCTCTGCCAAGCAAGGCAATGCTTGTGAAAACTTCAAATTGATAGTGAAACTAGGATTCCACTATATCATCACCAAAATATGGTCTTTTGTGCTTCTTGTTAGCAGTAGCAGCTTATGTGATTTTTTAGAATATCCGCCCTTAACGTTTTGAGTGATATTGTGACAAACATTTGGACAAGCAATCATCAAACACAGAAATGGATGAACTAATCGTCACCAAAATTTGGCTATTTGTGCCTTTTATTATTTCTGAGAGTTGCTGCAAATTTCGTTAAAACACGTTCATAACTTTTTAAGTCATGCTAGGGTATACATGTGTCAAACACAGGAACGATCACCTCGAAAACTGAGTCCATTGTGTCTTATACTATTTCTAACAATTCTTACAAATTTCCTGAAGTTTTGCTTCTAACTCTTTGGGTTTTGTAGCTAACAAACATAAAATCACACTCAGAGACAAACTAACGAATAAACACATCATCAAATAATTTGCTCATTTACTCTTTATAACACTCCTAACATGTATTGCAAATTTCATGAAGATCAGTTCATAATTTTTTGAGTTATGTCAAAAAAAAGAGGCAAATAAACAAATGGTTGAACAAATCTTCATCGAAACATAATTATCTGTTCCTCCTAGTATGACAAGCAAACCCTGTAACTTTCGTAAAGATCTGTCCTTAAAGTTAAAGTCTTAGTTATCTTAGTGACAGACAAGTAGAATGACAAACGGCCACAAAAACAAAGAGACATACAGAATGACAGACAAGCAGAATACAAACTCCGATAAAAAACTTAACCTCCTTGGCGGTAGGAAGTGACAACTGCTTAGCTTGAATATAAACAAGAGTTAGCCTTGCTGTAGCTTTGATATTGTCTACCGTTAGCAAAGAATGAAAATGAATGGGGTAGTAGGGTTGCCAGTCAACCAGAGGCTATTATTTTCGTAGTCTTGTTGACATATCTAACAAACTTTTGTACTTTAATTTGTAAAAGGAGGACTGTCATGGAATGATCTAGGGATTGGTAAAAGAAGATAACGATAATAGTTATACCATAAGCCGTTTGTGCCATAGTTTCTTACTGCCCTTTAACAAACATAAACGTTGTACAATAATAAAATAATTTGAAGAGTTTTCGTCAATATTATTGTAACTGCATACATCTCCCATTTTAAGAACAACTTCCTATATGAACGAACACTAGTTATACGAAGCTTGTCTTCAGTTATACGGCACAATACCATATTAATAATTTGATGGATGCATGGTCTTCAACAAAACACAAAGCACCAATGTTATCAGTACGAAGGCTTTCATAATACAATAATTCTTTACGGGATATAAGAAAAAAGGGTCAATGATCAACCTAGCTATTAATTAACAACTACAATTCAATCCAAAGAATGAACGCAAAATGAAATTTTAGCTTATTGCAATTAAAAGGGGATGGGGACTATTATGTTTATTGAAATATGGCTTTTCGCTTGATGTAAGAAAGGCTGTAAAATTCTAAGGTCGAAAGGGTCCAGACCAGAATTGAAAACTGAAAATTTGACATTATTACCGGGCTATTGCAGTGTTCACTGTGTGAGCATTTGATGAAACAGCTGTTCTAGTAAACTATTTTTTACCTGTGTTGACCCACTCCTGCCGATATACAAAAATCTCCCTGTCTATTAATTTACATGGGCAGTCTGTGCGTCGAGCCACGTATTGGTATAGCACTTGTTGTACACTTCACACGAGAACAGCTGAACAACATGGGGAAGAGTTGTCGTACTGGCTGGGTGTTGACATCGCCGCCACTTTCAACTGTTCGCTAACATAGTGAACAGTACAACAGTCCAGAGCAAATTTCAAATTTTCGAATTTGCATTTTTGTCATAACCCTGTCGAACTTACAACTCCACCAAGTCTTTTTTATATTCCAAAAGAGAGGCCACCTCTTAATGACGGAAAGAGTTCCCATTCTCTTCTTACAGCAAAATGCTCACTTTCAATTTCTTGTTCATTTTATTTTCTGCGTTTTTGTTCTTCGCCATGATTAATAGCTTCTTCCAGACTCTTGGATGATGGTGATAGGACTTGGCCCCGCGACATCTAATTTTAATTAGCTTTCATCACACATCTTTCATAGACCTTGCTTGAAACCAAAACCTAGACTACCATATGGTAGCTTTGTAGCAATCACCTTAATGCTTTACTTTTGTTGAAACGTGTCTTGTTGGGCAACAATTTTAATACGATAATTTTGGAGTACTGGCAATGAATACTTCAATCACTTCCAAACATAATATCCTTTTCATTATCGACTTAGTATACATACCTACCTGTCGTGTAGTTACCCTTAGTTTTCTTTCGCATTATCCTGTTCTTAAAATTAGACATGACTGAAAGTTATGGTCCAATCTGCTACTAATTTAGATTGCATTTTTGTTCTTCATGTTGGGCGAACCTCCAGAAGATAACAAGAGTATTAACCTCGGAATTATTAGCACTTTTTCAATTTAAACACTGCAAATTGGTTCGAAACTATAATTAAGACTGGGCACGCCTCTAGAAAGTAGCTACTTCGTTAACCTTGGCTATAGTAGTAATTTAGTAGTAGTAGTAGTAGTAGTAGTAGTAGTAGTAGTAGTAGTAGTAATTAGCAAGCTGTTATAACTGATTTGTAAACTATTTTATTTGTGTTGTCTGAATGAATAACTCAAAATAAATTAACTGTCCATGACAATAAAACGAAATTAATGCTATTCTCCCCCTATGCTCACCAACAGTTGCCACCTATTTTCTTTAACAATTATCTACTAGAGTGGGCGCCCCAAATTTGATATCTTGGAGTGATCCTGGTTAAAGAGCTGTGCTTTAAGTCCCATATTGAAGACGTTGGGCGTAAGCTTAGCAGGGTTCTTGGCATAATTTATGCAACATCCAATTATGTTGATCGTGAATCATTAAAAATAGTTTACTACTCAGTGGTTCATTCAGTGCAGGTCCAGAATATCATCGTTTGGAGCGGAGCCCCACGTTGTCACATACACAAACTTGAAGTAATATTGAATAATATGCTTAGGCGAATACTAGGTGTTACACGTAGTGAAAACAAATGCAGTGAAATGTACGCGTCTTTACAAATGTTGCAAATTCAGGATGTTTACAACTATTCCTTGCTTAAATTTTTTCGATTTATGTTTTATAATCATCCTGAAGTATTTTCAAAGTATATCAGTCCCCTTATTATCAGAACAAAATTACGAAATGAGACGTTCTCTTCTCAATCTCCCAACTGTGGGTGTTGACGTTGAGAAACGCTCTACAGTATTTCAAATTACAATGCTTCTCAATAAACTTCCTGAGTATTTATTAGATCCCATTTCTGATAATGCTTCAAAAAACGTTTTAAAGAATACGTCATGCCACTGAATTAGCCTTTGCTTAGTGTTGCCCAAAAAAGTTTGTTTAAGTGGCTACGCAGATATATTATTCTACAGTCTATAGTGATACTTTAGCAAATATTTGTAATGTATTAAATGTGTCTGTGTGTAATAAACCTATCAAATACGTTATCAAAAGAAAATTGAAATAAACTACATAATTATCTAAGTCATGGAGGTTATGTTTTTATTTTTTGTCAATTTAGTCTATTTGTCTCTGTTTGTCTTGCTATTTGTCTGTCTGTCACCAAAAGAACTCAAAAAGTTATGGACGGATCTTTACAAAATTTAAGGGTTTCATTCATAGACATGTAGGGAGGAACAGATGCTGAGCTCTTGGTGAAGATCCCTTCAACCGTTTATTTGTTGGTTTTTCTGCTTCGTATTCTTTGTTTTCTATCTCGATAAACACCGAACGGATCTTTATGAAATTGGCCGGAACTATTGGGATGTTACGAAGAACAAATGACCAAATTCTTGTGTTGATCTGTTTGTCCGTTTTTGGTCTTCACTTTTTTATGTTCATCAATAACACAATTCAAAAAGTTGCATGGAGTCTTCATATAAATTCTTGGAATTGTTATAAATGTTAAAAGCCACAAATGACCAAATTTTGATGGTGATCGGTTCGTCCGTTTATGTATTTGACTTACGCTTGTCAAAATGTTTGTCAGAAGATACCTGAAGACGTTACAGACTGATCTTCAAGAAAATTACAGAAACTGTTGTCACTCTCTGTCGCGAGAAACAAATGAGCACATTTTAGAGATGATAAAATTAAAATCCTAGTTTCAAGAGTAATTTCAATTTTTCGTTAATATTGCTATCTTTGGCGGAAGTACGCGCTGTCAAAATGCTGTAGTTGGATAATGGTTCACATCGCTAACTTGAAAATATTGTATTTGCCGAGGAGAATTTTCTGCAATGACCAGCCGATGTCCAAATATGATTAGTGCTTAAAAGTAACTGTTGCAGCACAAAACGTGAAGAATAATTAAGGTACACTGGACTATATCCACCCCGACGTTGTCTAATCTCTGTAGGTTATTCATTCCATATAAAAAGAATATTTATGCCAGAAGAAATCGCTTATCTGCTCAGCCGTTAGCTAGGTATTATTTCTAGGTTTTTCGTTTCAATTCAAAAATAGTTTTATAATGAAAAAATCCCTTATCCGCCCAGCAGCTGTTTAGTATTTGCAGGTTATTTGTATCAAATTAAAAAAAAAATCTTTTTGTGATGAAACAAAAAAAAATCCCTCCTCTACCCAGTAGTTGTCTAGCCTTTGCTGGTTATATGTGTCAAGTAAAAATATATATATATGGTGGAAAAAATCCCTCATCCGCCCAGCAACTCTCTGGTTTTTGTAAGTTATTCGTACTAAGTTAAATGTTTCCACGTTTGAACAAATTCCTCCAGGGTTAAATCGACACAATAGCGGCTAGTTAAAGTTCAGTTGAAGGAAACTAACATGGCTTCACTCACCCTCTACTTCAGACAGCTGTGTGTCTTCATCTGGTTTAATTGGGTTTCAGGTACTAACCTCGAATCGATTACCCTTGAGACTTCCGGAAATTCTCTATATCTCTATCTTGTATTGAGTTCTGAGATGTGTCAAGCGTAATTGGGTTGCTGCTAGCACCTGCAACACGAGTCAGTGGGAGGCAACAAGCGATCTCGTCTCTTCTAGGTCTGTTTGGTTTGTAGCTGCTCCAACTAAAGCGGTGCGGTCAGCTCCTGCGGAGTAAATAGATAGAACGACAATAGTCTTCAACAACGAGAAACACGACACCATCGGCTTCGCGATGTGCGTGCGTGGCTGGGAGAGCGACTGGCTGAGTGGCTGTTGCTTGTCTCCTCGTCGGCTGGCTGACTGGCTGATGCTGTAGCAAAGAAAGAGGGCCTCTGGATGCTGGCTGGCTGAGGGTCAGATGAGAGGGCAAGCTTCAGTTGCATTTGGGGAAGTGTGGGGGGAAGGTGCGTCTCTTCCCTAGGGATCCTTTTATCGCTTTGCTCACGCTCTCTTCACCACAGAACAACTGCCGCCACCGAAAAACTACGGGATAATAGCGATTTCCTCGTATATTGAGTGCCCCCGCAAGCGTCCTACCCATCAAACTAGTCCATGCGATATGAAAATGATAACTTTTTAAACAATTTACGATAATGGCCACAACTCTCAGCTCGTTATAGATAAGAAAGAAAATTTGGATCTATCGAGAGTGTGTCTGTGACCACCAAAGAATTGCGTGGCATCATTTGAAGGACTGTAAACAGTGGGTAGCAGTGGGGTCTGGTCTACGTAAGACTCTTATAATATTTTTTTTAATATTGATACTGTACTGAGTCTTCGTGCATTCTACATGCATTCATTTCTGATAAGCTAGTTTGTCTGTTTTTTCATTTTTCTTTCTTTTCATTGGAGGTACCTTCCCTACAAATGGTTGCAGCCTAGTTTAAACATGTAAGAATCGTACACTGCTACAATATTTGTTCATTTTTTAAAACTATTTTGGATCACAATGCTCATTGCAGAAATTTCCGGTAGAGCTCCCTCCTACTACCCTGTGCTTTCATTGTAGGTGAGACTCCTATGCAACTTCCATCGTTGTATTGAAACTGCCCAGCTGTACGATGAGTTCTACACACAGTTATTTGTATAAGTCTCCTGCAATACTATTATTTTTTTGTTGCACTTTAACGGCCATGGTGGCAAGGCAGTTTAATATACTTGTATCTTTATTAGGCTCCATCCTTTTACTTTTTATTGTTGGTATTATAGGTTTCAATTATATGGTACCTGTTCCCTAATACGAGTTAGTATTATTCGTGAGTAGTTACGAACAGTTATTACTGTTATTATACTATCTTTACATATAATATATATATATATATATATACATATACAATAAAAAGCGATCGGAAAAGCAACTAGAGCACTCTGAGAGCGCATACTTCCGTCATACTAGGCAACGGCCACGAAGAATTAAAATTGGTTCAGAAACTATGATCTTCTTGGTAACAACATCAAAATCTAATTATTTTTGCCCTTTAATAGTGTTAACAGCTTCAGTAATTTTTTGAAGATCCGTACGTAACTTTTTGAGTGATGCTGCTAACAAGTATTATGACAAACGCAAGTCAAACATACAAACGAACAAACCGATCTGCATCAAAATTTCATCATTTATGACTGTTAACATTACTTACAACTCCCATTAATTCCATAAAGATCCATGTATTATTTTTTGAGTTATTGTGCTAACAAACATAAAATTAAAAACATTGACAAACGAACGAGCAAACGAACGGATCGTTACAAAACTTGGTCATTTACTCGTTATAATATATCTAACAACTCATGTAAATTTCATAAAAAACCGTCTATAACTTTTTGAGTTATAGCATTGAGAAAAATGAGGCAGACAAGCAAACTAACAAACGTATGGACGGATCTTCACTAAAAGGTAATCATCTGTTCCTCTTAACACACCTAACAATCCCTGTAAATTTTAGCAAAATTGGCCAATAACTTTTTGAGTTATCTTGATGACAGACAGACAAAAAGAGAGAGAGACAAACCCGACGAAAACATAACCTCTTTGGCGGAGATAATAAAAGTGGAAACTGCAAAAATGAAGTAATATGAGCAATTATTATCTGCGAGGCATTCCAACTCCTGTTAAGCTATTCACTACAAATGATCAGAATAGAAATACAACTGACTTTTTGCACGATATGAAATTTCAGTGATTTGAAAGATGCAATTATCTCTTAGGTATTCCTAAGCTTGATTAGTTTTTCATTGATAAAGCTATGTTCTAATATTGTACTTCTTGTATATCTATTTATATTAATTTTATCAGAATTGTAGCAGACCTCAATGTAATGCAAGTTTAGATAATTTATGAAAATTTAGAAAATTTCCAAATTTTTTAACACTCGGCAAGTATTTCAATGTCAACGTCGTTCCGTCTTCCTAACTGACGCCTATAAAAACCTACAGGCCCATGCATCTCTTCTTTTGGAAACTTCTGAAAGCGGTATCCCAGTTTGGCCGCAGTGGAACGCGTGTACCATACGGAGTAACAAAGCTATTTCTTTGTTCTTTCCCATGAGATTATTAGTCACATTGCAATTCAACTTGTTCCTCTCGGTCTTTTCTTTTCCAAACCAGTAAATACGTTCATTGCGTTTCCAGTTCAAATAATTTTTGAATCATAAAATAGAAAATTCAATGCTGGAGCTACGGCGCGATTGGCAATCGTGTGTATCCATGATACATGAGAACAAGGTTGTAGTGCAAAACTAATTATAATAATAATCGATAGTGTGGTCAGTTGCCACACAGAACTAAAGGCATTCCATTTGACTGTTGCTTCAATAGCGATGGAAAGCAATATAGACGGACAATCTGGATTAATTAATAAACTCCCGCTGGAACAGTGTATTCAAGTGGAAATCAAGGCAAGAAAGAGCCTGAAAACTTTTTGTTTTCCAAAATTTAATGGGTCTTACTATTCTGTTCATTAACTAGTGTTAACTATAGAGCCCAGGAGTTGAACTTCGTTGACCTATTCACTCGTCATGAGCTGCAGTAATAACGTTCTTTGATACTGCAGTAAAAATTGCCCTCGGTACAAAAACCTTCTCTTTAGCCTGCTCTTCCTGTCAAATGGGAATCTCTCTATATGCAAAACCATTCCAGTGGGAATCTCAGCCACGGGAATGCCAGGCAGAGGCATTGAACATTGTAGGCAGGGGCTGGAGCAGCGGTAGCGGAAAGCATCTTCCTTTGTGACACATTTCAAAAATAATGTCTGTTCAACTAGGAATGTATGGCATATGGGGAATATTCTTAAATGGTCGTAACAAATATGTTCAATGGCTTTGAATGAATTAGGAAAGAGTAACTTTCTTTTTTTTTTTTCTTCCTACAAACTATGCGGCAAATATCCGATGCATTGCTGGAAAATATCCAGCATAAGCACTATGTATATCTTACAATATTGCAGTAAATCAGATACAAAATGATTTATCTCAAGTTTTATATGTTAGGTTTAACTATGTTACTTATAAGATTAAATACCTCAAGGTGCTGCACCCCTAATTTTTTGGCACTGCATCCATGAGAGGAAACAAATCTGTTTGTTTGTTTGATGTTTATACATATAATAATATCTAGAGACCCAGGGCAAAAATCGGCCTGCCATCTATACAATAGATTAGGCGTAATATTGAAGCAATAATTTATATAGGAAATTTTCCAAAAATCTTCAGTCTTCAAGTAAGCCTCAGATGAATACCGAACTACTTGTCAGAATCTGCGTCGCGAGTCATATTGGTGCTACAATAAATGTAGAATGAACTAATTTCCTATTTTTTTATGAATAAATGGATCATCCTGTTAAGGACCGCAGTCAGCTATCACTATTGTTCTACCGAAGTTCGAAGTATGTGTTGAGAACTTGAGTAATAAAAAAAAATAAAGTTTAACATCCACTCCTCTAACAAAGTGCGGCTTAACCCTATCTGCTTCAAGGCGGTACAAAAAATTAATGACACAGAGCAAAGAACTTGTCAAGTAATTTAAAACAATTTTGAATTCACCTTCTTTGAAAAAATATCTATCGTTGCATTGGGCTAAGAAAAATTTCCGCAGTGGATCTGTCATACCGCTGAGAGGAATCTGTGAAACGCTGGACACCGTGTACGATTTTTCCTTCTCAACCAGGTCAACAATCACACAGAACTATGTGCTCCCGTGCATTTTGTCATCGTTGTGTAATCAGTACTATGGAATCAAAGTGGAAAATTTGTAATATCCGTATGAAAAGTAATAAGAACTTCTGTAATCGAAAAATCTCACGTAGAACGTACTGCTTCCCAAAATTCTCGGTCTTGAATTTATCTCAAGATCAATAAAGAGCTCCATCTAAAATAACAGCCAGAGGCTGCTCGTTTTATTCAAATGTTTTTCTAGTGCCTAAGAAAGTTAAAATTAATTTTTTAGCGTGTGTTTCTGAAACCACAAGCAACGTTATTTACTAGAAAGGTATGAAATCAT
The DNA here is from genome assembly GCA_001587735.2 of Parhyale hawaiensis. Classification (NCBI taxonomy): domain Eukaryota; kingdom Metazoa; phylum Arthropoda; class Malacostraca; order Amphipoda; family Hyalidae; genus Parhyale; species Parhyale hawaiensis. The sequence continues at coordinate 3,628,294 of LQNS02277100.1, forward strand.
AGTAATAGTGCATGCGGCAGTATGATTCACAAGTTATTTCTAACACAATAGAATAAATACATTAGTACTGTGCCAATTGTCATCAGAAACAGCTGCAATGTGGCTATACGAATGTACATTGTGCACCATAGTTATGGGCAACTTACCATTTTGTAAATGTTTCGTCAATATTTGCACTTGAAGCTACACAACTTTGAGTTAGCTTTACTTTTAGCAATAATTCGCAAGTAAAGGCAGAAACTGTATGTACTACTACATAAACCGTACAAATAATACCGACACATTTTCAGGCTATATATAGAATGTTTTATCTTGGATGATGCACGGCAGCAGAAAAATTCTAGGAGGTATTAACTGAGTAGCATTTTATTTTGCTAAAATTTTCTACATCAGGAAATATTTACCCAAGTTGCAAATCAGGGTGTTTTCATTGCTAACGTTTTCAACTTGGTTTCCTTTACTCTGTGATCCTCCACTATTATTGTAAATGCTTCCAGTTTTGTATTTTTTTTTACTGTAACGCACCTATTTTTCTACTAGGGCCCGCATTTACTAACGTTATAACATTCAATGACTTATTTTCTTAACTTGCAATGTCTCCACACATTTCGAGAAAAACGCAATCTACGAACCCTACATTTGTAAGTGTAACTGTTGAACGTTAGCAGAAGCCCCAATGCGCTCAGCCAATGACAGAGCTCGTTGCATGCCACTTGGGCTCCCGCACACGAAGGGACGCTTCAGCTTCGTAGATAAACTTACAATTGGTAACAGAAAGATACAACACGGACTGGGCTTTAAAAGCTTGTAACTACCTTGGTAAAACTGAACAATGATCTTTTCTGCTTGCTTCAACATACTCGTATTTACGTAGGTTCAAAAATTCTAATCCCCGATTGCAAACATGTTGAATGTAAAAGTCCATTCAACCTTCCCGAAAGTTCAGGGACTATTACTTTTTGAGATATTTAAATTTCTTTTAGAATACAATTTTGCTATTGCCTGGAACAATATACTAGAATACTCAAAATTGATTTAGCCTTAGAATCGTGTCATTTCTTTCCAAATCTCATGTTCAGTTATGCAGAGCAAAACATGGCTGTCACCGATTTAATCATAGAAGCCTTACATAAAAGCTTAATTCTGCTTTGAAAATACGGTTATAAGTTAAAATAATGGAAAAGAAAAAGATATAATGTCTGTCGTTAGGGATTGTACATACAGGGACATCCTTCAAACTTATTTTTAGAGCTCCAGCGATTCAGAATCCCAGCATTGCACACATACACCAACTCTAATTCTCTTTGCATCACTTTACTGTCTACAGACGCTGGCTAATTTCTGTAAATTTATGGTATCAGTCTTCACTTGACTTCATTGCTACATCCCGCATGCTTTAACGTTAACGTGCTTTTCCGAAATAAAAGAATCACTTGCTAAACAAATGGCAGTGCACTGGTCAACAGAATAGAGTGAGTAAGCGTATAAACCAGTGGCACCTCATTACTGAGAAAACTTAGTATTAGTATTACTATTATTTTATGACTAGCCACCAGAGCGACTGCGGTCAGATAACAGAAGCCGAGAGAATCATCAGCTAGATAATAAGGGAACATATTTATCAAGGTATCTTATTGTTTTCTAACTGCTTTGCAGTGCATATTGGTAAAATATGATTCCTATATTTGACTATAATATGTATTTATCAATGTTGATTTGTTCTTTCAGCACGCTCTGTAGCACACCCTACTATACCCTTCTATAAAGTTCCTATGAAACTAGAAAAAAATCATTTAAGGAGTAAATCCATCCAACCTGAGATCGCTCTCCTTCAAGCGTTGTCTTTTACTTCTTGAAATCATCTACTGTTATTGGCTCGTGTCCCAGAAACAGTTCCGATGCGGTGGTGGGATTGAGTAGAAGAGACTTGTGATTTTTTTTTTATTTATCAGCAATGTGAGCTGACTTTGAGTGATTTAGAAATTTGCGATGTGGTGAATGGAGTTTTGTAGTGATTACCATGCACTCTCGTTGCTGTGAACGAAATAATAATAAAGAAGAGTTTTAACATGATCGTGGAAGACGTTTCAATCAGCTAGGAAATTATTTTTTATGAACCTTAAAGGTGTCATCGAGCCTACCTCTCTGTTCTCATGCTTGTAATCAAACTTACTTATGAAGACAGTTAAAATAAGTGTTTATGCTTGCGTAATGTTCTGGAAACAACGTAATTAACTCGAATCAATTCTGAACGAAAGTAAGCTGTTTTCCGAACAGTAAGAGTGATTACTGATTGTAAAATGTGGCAAACGAGTAACTGTGGCAACAGAAGTTCTCAGTGCAAAACGACCGCTATCGATGAAAGACAAAATTAAAATTCTACTCGTTCGAATGTTTTGTAATTGTGAACCTCCCTAAAGAAAATAACTTTGGGATGTGACTAACGACCCATAAAGAGAATCTTCTTCTTCTCTTCATGCTCATTTCTTCTCAACTTTCCTTCCTCGGAGAAAAACACAAAATCCTGCAACATTTTTCTTAGCGCCCAAAACGCCAAGTTGCTCCAAGTAGATTTGCATTTTCCGCGACCTCGTGAAATTTGAACTAACCTTTAAATCTTGGACATAGCGCCTGAAATTAGGGTGGAAATTAGTGACAGCATTGCTACTAGTGAATAAATCAGTGACAGCGTTGCTACTAGTGAATAATCAGTAAAGATTCGGTGTTGCGCACCATTGTGTCGTCGATTTTACGCTTTTGCTATACAGTTCAAGTTAGTGTGAATGTGGTAAACATCCGTCAAAGTGAGAACATTTCAGAAAAATTTGTTGGTTGCTGATATTTTGGCAGATGTTGTTTGGGAAGAAAAAACTCTGAGTGTAAATTGTACATGGAGTGGAAGGGCCTCGTACCTCAATCAATGTTAAAAACGATGTAAAATACTGTCTGTTGAGTTTCTACAGTTTCCTGACAGCATACCTTTATCGCTCGTAACCTCCTTCCTTTGTCTCTTCCCATTGTATGGATGTCTACCTATAAATTACCCATTTTTAGCAAAGAAAATCACATATTCGTCTTTTTAACTTGTAAAATATTTGCGTCTCTTTAGCCGTCCAAATTTCGAAATTGTCAAACACATTTACGAAACATACGGATTTCTTATTCCTCTACGACCCAGGCAAAGAAGCTGGAACGCCAACCCCAGCTGCGCTTCTATCTTCAGTTAGGTAATCGGCTCAGAATTTCTTAAGCATTGCCTTTAAAATTCCGGAGATTATCCCTTGTGAAGAGGTGCTTACAAAGTGACGGATTTCTCATCTTTTTGAAGGGTGCGTTAATCAGTTGACATTAATAATCGGCTTTGATGGTTGTAAGCTCAGTCTGTGTACTAGTGAGGTGCTCTGAGAAATTAATGAGTGTCTGAAGTGGAACAGAAGGGATAACCCTGGATTGTAGAAGGTAATTACGCTCAGTTAGATAAGCGTTTATAAAATACATTCTGTGAACATAGAACTTCAGGTGAAACTCCGGGTGATTTCCATGCATTTTAAACGAGGTTGTCACATTAAGTTGATTAGCGGTGATAGTATGTAAGTCAAGAGTGCTCTTTCGCTAGAAGAAAACCTGTTGAAGGAAAACTGTCCACACTTTTCCAGTGATTTCATGTAACTTGGATAAGGTGCACTTTACAGTGAAACGCTTGAAAAATTGTCCCCAAGTAAAAAATAAACAAGACTGATACTCTCTGAAAATATTGAATTTACTGCCCTACTTAATACTGCAGTGAAGGATACCGATTTGTCAATTTAGGATCAATGAATGTCTTTGAAATTTGGTACATTTCTATTTTGAACATCCGAAGAAATGAATAATATCTTGAAAATGAAAATGAGACAAGTGATAACATAGTGCTGCCCCCTAAACATTTACCATAATTTTAAAGGTAATCTTGTGGAGTTCTCGGATGTGATCTCACCTCATGCATATGAATTTATTCTAAAGGCAAGTCAAATATACTAGTTCGTTAAGCGCAAAAATATGAAGTGCTGATGTTTCCGACGTCAGTGACTTGAAGTGAAGATATAATACATTTTAACAGATTAAAAAACAAAGTTTATGTGTTGGTGAGACCTTAACAACGTATAGAGTATAACATAGTATGTAATAAAACGATAAAATCGACTTTGTTGGTGTCAGTGATTCAACGAATAACATCTGTTAAAACTCCATGGAAAGTGAAAATTTGTATCTGTAAAATATAAACAAAGTAGAAATTATAGCAAAGAAGACCACTGAACAATTAGATCAACTTTGTGCCGTCAGTTGAGAAAGTTTACGGCCGACCATGGGACAAAGAGCGGCGATTATCGTCGTTTTAATGGCGATAATCAGCAACGGAGATTTTGCAGCTGGAGCTCGGCCAGGAGATGAGGGTAAGTACAGCAATTATTTATTTTAGTACTTTGCCCCTATATTGCTTCAGCGCATTAATTATTTTAATTGCTAAGAACGTAGGACATGATCTGAGTCTTGCTATCTCATATGCAGTATTGCTTTATTATTACATAAGCCCTTTTTTTTAATCCGTTCCAACGTGAATTATGTCCTTTGTTAAGAACACCATAATTTGCACCATTCTTTTCGTGTGCAGTGTTGTTAATTAATTACCTTATTATGGCGTACCATTTCTACGTTACCACATAAGTTATTTCGTTTGTATTTCGTTGTAGAGGGATTGTTGATTTTACCATATACTAGTGTCCCGAGCCGTCATTGTAAATGACGGCATATTGGGTTATTAAATGACTGGTGCACGTGTGCGATAAATGACGGCAGTAAGTTAGCCCTTCAGGAGAACCTCGCTGGCTTCCTCATTTTTCCCCTATCTAATACTGAAGAAAAAGATTCCAAGGTACTCAACTTTTTTTTCGCCTTTTGAAATCTGAATTTTCTCCTATCTTATTAGTTGTATTTTTCCCCTATTTAATACTGAAGAAAACGATTGCAAGGTACCCCACTTTTTTCTTCGCCGAAAAAAAATTGCAAGGTACCCACTTTTTTTTTACATTTTGAAATCTGAATCTTATTCCCATAGAGCGTGACAGGAAAGATATAAATATATAAATAAATAAATAAATAAATAAATAAATAAATAAATAAATAAATAAATAAATAAATAAATAAATAAAAACACGACGTGAATTATTACATAGTAGATAGTGGAATGTCTCTGTGCTGTTTTTAACAAGTGTATTGTTGACGGAATTTATCCTGATGTTTTAAAGATAGCCAGAGTTGTTCCTCTCTATAAGTCAGGTAGCACAAACGATGCATCTAATTTTAGACCGATATCCACGTTGTCGATTTTTAACAAACTGTTTGAGAAGCATATTCACTCTCGTTTAGTCCAGTTTTTAGATATGAATTCTATTCTTAGTGATGTTCAGTACGGTTTTAGAAAAGGGCGCAATACAACGCAAGCAATTTTTAACTTGATATCGGATGTTCTACCATCTTTT
>LQNS02277100.1:3656930-3667555 GCA_001587735.2 Parhyale hawaiensis
AGTTGAGAAAGTTTACGGCCGACCATGGGACAAAGAGCGGCGATTATCGTCGTTTTAATGGCGATAATCAGCAACGGAGATTTTGCAGCTGGAGCTCGGCCAGGAGATGAGGGTAAGTACAGCAATTATTTATTTTAGTACTTTGTCCCTATATTGCTTTAGCGCATTAATTATTTTAATTGCTAAGTACGTAGGACATAATTTGAGTCTTGCTTTCTCATATGCAATTTTGCTTTATTATTACATAAGCCCTTTTTTTTAACCGTTACAACGTGAGTTATGTCCTTTGTTAAGAACAACATAATTTGCATCATTCTTTTCGTGAGCAGTGTTGTTAATTAATTACCTTATTATGGTGTCCCATTTCTACATTACCACATAAGTTATTTCATTTGTTGTAGAGAGATGATGTATTTTTTTTAAATTTTCTTTTCATGTACAGTATTATTAACTACTTTATTGCGTTGTCTCTCTAATGCGTTATCACACGAGTTATAGTCATTCTTGAGGGTGACACAATCATGTTCAACCTGGTTTTGTCACGCCATGCACTTTTACTATGAGGATTTTTTGTCCTTCTCTAATGTTAAGGGCAAACAGAATTTCTAGCTATAGATAGTTAACATCGCACCATCTACAGAGGTTATTCACGAAATATTTGTTAAAATTGTTCAGTTCCATAAAGACTCAAGCGGTGCTCCTTCATTATGAAAAGAAATTGCTTCAAAAAAGTTTTTATTCTAGGTTCCTTGACTATTTTTAGCAAGTCTCCATGCATTGGCATGGAGGGTACCGGAACATAACTTTGTCCAACTCTTAAAATGGATTCTTTGTCAGTCCATTAATTAAAATCTAATCGATATATGTACTATTATTAATTACTTTGTGAAATCTCATTTGAATGGTTCGGCGTATCTCTCAGATGTTAGCATCATGTACTGATGAAATTAAACCATATTTTTGTAGGTTCAAAACAAAATTAATGTCTGTTTTATCGTTCTCATTGAGCAAAGATACTAATAAACGAAATTCCAATGCAACAAATTCGTCACCAGCTGGCGCGTGTAACGGTTGTAAAGTAGAGAGAGAGTGCATACCTTCGCCAAACAAGGCAACGGAAAGGAAAAGTTCAAATTAGTTTTGAAACCATGATTTTCTTCCTATCAACACTTAAATGAAAAAAAAAATTGTGCTTTTTGATAGTATTAATAGCTTGTTATTTTCTTGATGATACGTTTATAACTTTTCGAGTTACGCTGCTAACAAACATTATGACGAATATAAGCTAACGCACAGACGGACCAACCAATTCACGAAAATGTTTTAATTTCTCTTTTAACATTACTAACAATTGTTGTCAATTTCATCATCATCCTTCAGTTAATTTTTGAGTTATTGTGCTAACAAGCATAAAATCAAACACAGCGATAAACAAACGAACGAAGACACAGATCATCACAAAAATTCGGTCATTTGCTCTTCGTATTATACAAACAACTCATGTAAATTCCATGAAATCCATCCATAGCTTTTTGAGTTATGGTACTGAGAAAAAAATAGGCAGGCATATAAACAAACAAATAAACGACCGGATTTTCAGCAAAAACTAAACACTAATCATCTCTTATGTGAACATGCTTAGCTATTCCTGTAAATTTTGTAAAGATCCGTTCCTAATTTTTTTAGTAATCTTGGTGACAGACAAACAGATGAAAAAACAGAATGACAGACAGACAAACACGACAAACACATAACCTCCTCGGCGGAGGTGATAATGCAGCGATATCTCTTTGCTGAAGGTTACATATCGGAATCAATTAAAATGGCGATTACCATTCTGCTGATTTAAACACCGTGGCGTTTGAAAATTCGTATGAAACAATGTTGTTGATCCCAAAGCCGCATTGACGGTGTTGGAATTAAGTTGAATTAATATTGCCTACCATTAGGCTATAGTAAAAATTTATCGTTTGCTCTATGTTTAGATCTTATACGACAAACTGGAATTGTTTGAAAACTATTTCTACTGATATGACTATGAATTAAGATGTGCCTCTGCTGTCCAGGTGCAGTGGAAAATATAGTATGCATCCTTTTTTGCGATATATAAGGAGAATATTGTTCAATGAACAGAATGTTTTGACTGAGTCCCAAGTGAGCTGGAAAATACTTTCCGCTCAATTTATCTACCGTATGCAGCACTAATCTTTGCTACAAAAATAAAGTACCGTTAAAACTAAGGAACAAATTTTCAAAACGGCATAACTTTTTTCTAACCATGCCAGGGATTTCTTCTTCTGCACACTATTAGCCAGTAAGAGTTTGATTATTGTGTTAAAATTTGAGACATGTATGAAGTAAATAACAAAGTTCTGAACAAAAAGCTTATCTCTTGCAATTTATAACGTCCAAAACTAAGGGACAAACAAGAAAAAAACTCCATTTAACTAAATATTTTGGTAAAAATATTTAGCAAAATGGTTGTGAACATCAATATTTGGTAAATAGTCCCTTGCTTTCGCCTACAGCTGCACATCGTCGACTACATGACCTAATCAGACTCTGACAATCTTCAACTGTAATTTTCATCCATTCCTTTTGAAGTTTCATCCTAAGATCTTCCGTATTGATAGGGTTTCTTACCATAATTTCAACCCTTGTGTATTCCAAAGATTCTCAATTGGATTTAGGTCAGGACTTTGTGGTGACTAATCCATGACTTTGAGATCTTGCTGCTCGAGATAACTCATGACCGCCTTTGCCTAGTAACAGGGGGCATTGTCTTTCATGAAGATAGAGCTTGGGACACCTGAGTTTACAATATTAGGCACGAGAATACATTCCAACAGAATTTTTATGCATCTGAGCATTCACACGGGTTTGTAAACGAACGAGAGACGATGTCCCTTGGCTCGAGAACATACCGAAAACCATCACGCTCCCGCCGCCAAAGTACACAGTCTTCTTAGTACACTTTAAACTTAATTTCTCACCTTCACGTCTTCTAACAAAGTTGATACCGTCATTGCCAAACAAACTGAACTTGCTTTCATCACTGAAAAGCACTCTAGCCCAATTTTCATGGGACCAGTTAACATGCATGTTTGCAAACTCGGATCTCTTTTCTTTTTTTTTTTTTTTTGTTCTTGGCACTCACAAGCGGTTTCTTCTGTGGGCGTCTTGTAAATAGCCCTATTTCATGAAGTCGTCGAGAAACGGTCCGACGTGAGACGTTCTTACATATTGTGTCATTCATTTCCCTACTTATCGCAGCTGAGGACTTAAAACGATCCTTCAATGACGTATGCTGGCTGACTCTGTCCTCTCTAACTGACGTTTTACGGGGCCTGTCGACTTGTTTAGGGAAACCAATGCAGCCGGTTTCATCGCGCGACTTCACCATTGTGCCCACAACACTTTTTGAACGGTTTACCTTCTGAGAAACTTCTCTAATAGTGAAGTTATTCTTGTGCAACTTGATGATATCTTGTCGTAGGACATAATCAACTTTCTGACGTGGTGCCATCATGTAACGAACAGCAATGTTTACAGATGGTAGTATCATGCCTTGTCTTTGTTGTAAATAAAGAAATACTGACTGAATAAGAAATTATTTAAGTTTTTCTTTTTTGTCCCTTGGTTTTGGACGTTATAAATTTCAAGAATAAAGTTTTTCGTTCATAACTTTTTTATTATCCTTCATACATGTCTCCAATTTGAACACAATAATCAACATCTCACTGGCTAGGAGTGTGTGTGTAGTAGAAGAAGTACCGGGCATTGTTAGAAAAAAAGTTATGCCGTTTTGAAAATTTGTCCCTTAGTTTTGGACAGTACTGTACAATCATAAAACGTTGTTTATTGCACGGCAGTTCATGCCATAATTGTGAATATGATGGAAAGTGTGCTCCTTCAAGTTTTCAGCAAAAGGCACGAAGCGTTTACACTTTAGCTTCCGTAAATTCTGTCATTTTATATTTAATGGTGATTCTTGTTCCCAGATTTATGTGATCACTAATATGTTCTGGCAATTTTTCTTGGCCCTGAATGACTTCATGTAATAAGGAGAGAATATATTTTGTATTTTTCCTGTTTAATGCCGACTTTAATTATAGTTAAATGCTCATAAATGATTTCGCTGCATAAAAGGTTGGTCTGTTCCTACAAATTCATTTCGATTGTCGAACCGACCACGCTTTTTGGTGCCTGCGGCTACTTATAAAACATTAATATTCTACAATGGTTTAATTCGGCAGCCAGTTCTTTCCCACCTCCGAACTTCGCTCGGTTTGCTACGTCAGGAATAAAACATGGAATCATCTCCATTAGATCAGCCGAAGGCCAGCTTCCATCAGTGTAAGAACCGTTGATTTTTATGATGCTCTTAAAATCCCATTCGTTAATTAATATGTAGTTTGCACTTAGAATAGTACGAACTCAAGGCTAATAATGCCAATAATATTAGTAATTATTTTTAAAGACTGAATGCATGTAAGGCCGTGTTCACACTATTGCCTCTTGGTTCCTGTGCATGGCGCAAAAGGTAAAAAATTATTCTTGCGTTTTGTGCCTCTACCAAAGATTTGCAAAAATGTTTGCTATCATGTCGTCTTTTAATAAGTATCACTAGTGAAGTTTTAGATTCTTTTTAAAATCTTAGGTGAGTTACTACTCAAAAGCTCTTTACTTCTTCGCTGTTTACAAAAAAGCAACATAATATTTATGTACCCACAGTAGCAGCTTCATAGCATGCTGAATCACGGATCGTTGCATAAGAGCCTTCAGTCGATAGAGCCGAAATTATTGGCGGTTCGTGGTCGACTGTAGCCGTATACTCCTCTTTGCCAGTTGGCCCATTGCTGCAGCAAGAACCGGTGAGTGTGGGTTTTCCAGTGGGGAGGAGAATGGGGGGAGGGAGGAGGGAGTGCGGTCAACTTGACTTTACCTTTACTTTTATTAGTGTCGGCTTCTAACGGCGGCGAAGGGATATCGTGTGAATCCTCGGCTTTAGACCAACCGGTTCACAACTACAAGCATATCGTAACACATTAATGCGTAAAGTAAAGCTTCCTTTCTCGTAAGAATCCAGTCCAGACAAGGTTTATGGTGATACTGAAATCCTTTTCGACAACCAATTTAATAGACTTGCAATAGTAATAAAAGGATGTTTCAGTTGGTTAAAATAAAATGTGCACTTAATTTTAGGTAAATAATAACAAAAGTATTTTCTTGTTATCTCGGCCAAGAAAGCTATGCATTCGTGGAGTTTGACTGCTTATTTGTCTGTCATCAGGATAACTCATAAAAAGTTATGGATGAATCTTTACGAAAACAACAGTGAATATGTTAAGTGTGTTAGGTGGAATAAATGATCGACTCGTACTGAAGATTTGTTCATCTGTTTGTCTGTTTATTTGTTTGTCTACTCCTTTTTTCTTAACGCCATAACTTGAAATAAACGGATTTATATGAAATGTACATGAATTGTTTGGTGTGTTATGAAGAGTATGTGACCAAATTTTTGTGACGATCTGTGTTTTCATTTGTTTGTCTCTGCATTTGGTTTTATGTTTGCTAGCAAAATAACCCAAAAAGTTTTGAACTGATCTTTATAAAATTGACAGGAATTATTAGAATAGTTAAAAGACATAAATGATCAAGTTTTGGTTATGATCAGTTTGTTCGTTTGCCTAATGTCTGTCAAATTATTTATCAGAATACAACTCAAAAGTTGCCAGCGCATCTTCAAAGAAAAAAAAAACGGAAGCTTTTCTTACTGTCAAAAGGCACAAATGACCAGATTTTCGTGCTGACAAAAGAAAATCAAAGTTCCAGAACCAATTTGGATTTTTCGTTAACGTTGTCTGACTTAGCCGAGGTATGCACTCTCAGAGTGCTCTAGTTTATTTATATGGTAATCAGTTGATTAGTTTATTGGTTGAAGTGACGAGTGCTAGCTACAATGCAGTGAATCCAATCATCATAAATAGGTAGGTTTGGGCCAATTAATCAGTGCACTAATAAATTTTAAGGAGTACATTATTGTCTCAGCATAATTTCCTTCAATCAAAGTCTCTCGGACTCCAGACGCCGCATGCTTCCGTTGAGGTAATTACCTGCTTTTGTTTGACTGAATCACGCAAGCAATTCGCTTGTCAAAATATTGAGATTGATAGACAATATTGCACCGAATCAATCACTTATATCGCTTGTTTGAAGACGTTCGCTCGGTCATAAATCTTTCAAAGAAGACCAATAGCGCCGGTGATTGAAATTAGGTGGCGCCACCGGCACGCCAATCTCGCCAATAATTTCTTCTCGACAGAATTCCTTATTCGCAACTTGGCTAGACTAGGTTGTTACTGTGGAAGTGGCTGAGTGAATAAGCACTGTTGGTTGCTAGTGGTAGCCACTGGGCAGTTACTGCAAGCTAGGTACAGTGGATATATATTGTGAACTTTTAGCAGTTATTGTCGGAAAAGCAGCTTCGAAGATGGAACTGTAGCAACCAATCAATGACTAGTTTTGCATTGCTCACCATGGACAGCGTGACTGAGAGACGGACTAACGTTGTTTTAGTTTCTGTGACTTAAGCTTTGATCGCTACAATTGCCGCTGCCTGAAATAAGCGGACTCAATTCCCGCTTCTTCGAATTCTCAGTTCTCTTCCTGTAACGTAATGGAAATTATTTTCACTTTGCGGGGCTAGCACGTGAAGATACTCACTCACTGGGGACCAAAACAATGGAGACGAAGAACACTTAGGCTCAAAACCACTGCCACTGGCGACTTATGTCCCTGGTGTCCAAAATCACTGGCCCTGGAGACAAAAAAAAAACAAAAACAAAACACTGTACCCCAGAACCACTGCCACTATGAATCAAAACCACTGGTGTCCAAAATAACTGATAATTTAGACCAAAAACCACTGAGCTTCAAAATCACTGCCACTATATGGATCAAAAACACTGGGATCCCATTCATACCTCTGCCACTGGATACTTACACTTCTAGGCCCAAGACCGCCGCCACCTATAATGATGGCAGTGACTCAGGTGAGACCAAAACTTACTCTTTGCTTCCGCCGTGGGAACGGACCACTGGTCCGTCAAAGTTGAGTATATAAACTAGAAATTTCCCTGCCGGCAGGTCGCAGTTCGTTATCCAGGAGTCGAGTAGCCATGCTGGAACCCGAGCAACAATGGAGAGGGGCATCACGTGGGGCCCAGATGGGAAGAACATTGAGGCCCCATGTGGGAAGCACCTATGGGACCCAGGTCCTTTTTTAAGAACCATTTTTGAATGGATCCCATGTGTTAAACCCAACACTTGCCCATGCATATCACAGCTGAGCCCCACATGTATTGCAACCCATATGGGCATGAGGAGGGGCCCAACGGGGCCCATGTGGGAAGCCTATATGGGTCCTAGCTGGGATGTGCTTGGGCCAGTGTTGGGTTTCCCACATGGGGTCCATTCAAAAACATTTTTTAAAGGAGCTGGGACCCATATGGGCTTCCCAGATAGGCCCCATTGGGAAACCCATATGGGTCCCAGCAACTTTTTTAAAATGTTTTTGGATGGGTATCTCGTGGGAGATCCAGACTTTGCCCATGCATATCCCAGAAGTTTCCCCATGAATTACCCACTAAATTCTATGCCTAGCCTGGGATCGAACCTATAACCTACAGATACCACTTACCTTACACTGACGCCTTAGCCCACTCTGCCACGGAGACCTATTTACGTGACTCGTCAGATTACTGCTAAAGCTAGAGCTCGGTTAATATTTTTGCGGTATTTGTTATAAACTACATTGTAACTTGAAGACAACGTGTATTTTCATATTTGGATGGCAAATTGCATCTTACTTGAAGATCCGAAACACTAGTCAAAATAGGATATAGCTGGGCAACCCATCCGTTACCCACGTGAGAAACCCCATATGTTGCCCATATTGGGAAATCACTTATGGGTGTTATGTAAGAAGACCCACCAAATTTCTAATATGGGATACAGCTGGGAAATCCATTCGTTACCCATGTGGGAAACACCATATATTGCCCATATTGGGAAATCCCTTATGGGTGTGATGTGGAAAGACTCACTAAATTGCTAATATGAGATGTCGCAGGGAAGGCCATTTGGCACCCATGTGGGAATTATTATACCTTGCCCACACTGGGAAAACCCATTCATGTCCACGTGGGTCCTATATGGAAAGGCCTATGATATTATTCATACGGGGTAGCGTTGGGATGTCCATGCGATACTCATATGGAAAACACCATATGATGCCCTTATGGGAAGCCCCACTGGTGCCTACCTCGGTATGAGGTATGTTTATCTACCAATGCTCATATAAGGGATACAGCTTGGAAGCCCACTTTTTACCCATGTGGAAAACACCACTCATCTCGCACGATGGGAAAGACCGCATGGGCCTCAGATGGTAAAGACATGGTAGAGCCCAGATTATGCCTATTTGTGCCCAGCAGTTGCCCATATCCCATCTGTTGCCCATGTGGGGCCCACGAGCCAATGCTGCTCGAGAAGTTGTTCAAATTCTTAGATGTTTTGTTTGCTGTTTTTACCCTAACTTTCACGTAAAATGCAATGTAAATGTAGCAACTGCTGCTGCTAGTTGGAGGTCATGAAGGCTTCACGGTTATGGGCAGGAGGTCGCAAGTGCAAGAACATTGGGAATTTCTGATCTATTATTGAAAACTATTGATCTTCTTTTATATATTACCAAATAACCACCAGTGCTACTTCTACTACTGCAGATACAACTCTGCTACGGGCGCTTCTCTCATCTAAGGTACTGTAGCTCAGTTGAGACCAAAACTTAGCCTTCGCCTCTCCTGTGGGTATGGTCCTCTTTTGTTTCGCCATTGTCCTGTGTCTAATTTCGCGTGCTGCCACCACTACCAGTCCATCTCTTGTCTTCAATGCAATAGCGAAAAATCGTCTGCGCTTGGCCCCTTGCGTGCGTTCTCGCCTCACCCCAAAATCTCCAAGACCTTTAGCTGGATTTGCCCTAAGGAAACGTTCAGGCCTTCTGGCCAATCCCGCTATTCGTCTCAATTCACGACACGAAATGAAGGATTTCGGAGCTACAAGCAAATTTGCGTCGACACCTCAAGTCTTTACAACACTTGCTTCATCCAAACTTAAGGTAGAAAGTTCCCGTAAAAAGTTTGTTTGGACTCTTGCTATAAGGCTGCGCCTCTATAGACATGTCTCGAAATGGGCGTTGCAAACTTCATGGACTTACGTGAGTTTGCCTTGTAGAATCGGTGGTAATATCATCGATTGACAAATCATTACCATAAATCTAACACAGAAATGGATAGCGGCTTACATAACTTATTTCTTCGGACAAGACCCTTTGATGGGCCCCTTCACACACACACTAAAGCTGTATTTCGTAAATTACTTAGACGTGGGACTGCAGAGATCAGTAGCATGTGTCGTTTACTGTACCATCGTACTATTTTTATTTTCATCTTAAATCGTTCATAAACTTAAATGTATGACATAGATTGTAAATACTTCAAACCTGTTATATAGACAAATCATATATTTCAGTATTAAATTTAATCACCAACAGTAAAAGTTCGACACAATGTGTCATGTAGTTTCTTATTATTTTATTCCAGGGTAGGAGATGTTTTCTGATGTCTTTGTAAAACAGTTACGAGCCAAGCTTTAAAAGATCGCCAACAGGACGCACTGAAAGTAAACTATGTAACAGCTTAATTCGTTTTGCAACACCGCACTGCCGTTCTCGAATACCGTTCAGCATCACCCAACAATTATTGATGCTCTTGATGCAAAAACTTTTTTTTATTCAGTTCTCTGTCACGCGCTAAAACCTGTGTAAATTTCACAGAAAAACATTGTTTATTAATGATATCTGAGACCCGTATAGTTGCATGCTTACGAAGTGTGAAAATATGCTCCACTACATATGGCTAATCTTCTATAATCGTACGGCCTGCAAGCAGTAGCATCGATTATTAAAGACATTTAATAAATTCAACATCTTCGAGTAGCTTTAGCAGCAACAGCTCGTATCATGGATACCCTATAAGTTCCCTATATCCATAATATTATTCTGCTTGCGGTTGAGTACGTCGTCCATTCTTCTGTACGTTACGTTTTCAGTATTAGGTAAAAATTCAACTTGCACGAAGCTCTTAGTTTGGCTTGAAGGAATTTCAATCATAGCTGTGCTTTTTCGATTATAGAAAAATTTTTCAGTTGGTTCTGAAGTTAAGACATCAAGTTCATTTTACTCGTATCATAGTTTCCGAGTTCTACATCATATAATATTCAATTCTCTTGTCTCTCATGGCAATCCAAATATGGCAAAATTTGAATCCAGGATACGATAAGAAACGAGTAGTTCTGTACTGCACCGTTCTAAAGCATTTTTGAAGAGAAAGCGCAATAATTAAAGACTAGCTGGACCCGTGAAACTTTCACGGCTTGCAAGGCCTTTCAGACAGACTCGTGAAACTTTCATATTTTAGCATGGAGACACCACACTTGTTCTTCAACACCGAGACTCGATGTGTGATACACTATGTCCATCCTTTTGGTTGATAATCAGTACTATA
>LQNS02277100.1:3670228-3682470 GCA_001587735.2 Parhyale hawaiensis
AATATCAAACAAATAAAACTGTAAATACAACTAAGCAAATTTTTCCATTTCGTATAGACAACAAAAAAATTTAGTTAACCCAAACAAAATCCTTCATCTAAATAATTTTGGTTACTATGACTTCGCCGTTCTCTGTGTGTACACACACACACATACACACACACACACACTAAAGCTGCATTTCGTAAATTACTTAGACGTGGGACTGCAGAGATCAGTAGCATGTGTCGTTTACAGTACCATCGTGCTATTTTTATTTTCATCTTATATCGTTCATAAACTTATATGCATGACATAGATTGTAAATAATTCAAACCTGTTACATAGACAATTCATATATTTCAGTATTAAATTTATGCACCAACAGTAAAAGTTCGACACAAAGTCTTATATAGTTTCTTATTATTTTATTCCCGGGTAGGAGTTATTTTCTGAAGTCTTTGTAAAACAGTTACGAGCCAAGCTTTAAAAGATCGCCAACAGGACACACTGAAAGTAAACTATGTAACAGCTTAATTCTTTTTGCAATACTGCACTGCCGTTCTCGAATACCGTTCAGCATCACCCAACAATTAATGCTCTTGATGCAAAAACTATTTTTTCTTGATTCAATTCTCTGTCACGCGCTAAAACCTGTGCAAATTCCACAGAAGAACATTGTTTATCAATGTTATCTCAGACCCGTATAGTTGCATGCGTATGAAGTGTGAAAATATGCTCCACTACATATGGCTAATCTTCTACAATCGTACGGCCTGCGAGCAGTAGCATCAAGCATTAAAGACCTTTAATAAATTCAACATCTTCGAGTAGCATTAGCAGCAGCAACTCGTATCATATATACCCTATAAGTCCCCTATATCAATAATATTATTCTGCTTGCGGTTGAGTACGTCGGTCCATTCTTCTGTACGTTACGCATTCAGTATTACGCCAAACTAAAGCTCTTAGGTCGGCTTGAAGGAATTTCAATCATCGCTGTGCTTTTTTCGATTATAGAAGAAATTTTCAGTCGGTTCTGAAGTAAAGACATCAAGTTCATTTTGCTCGTATCATAGTTTCCGAGTTCTACATCATATAATATTCAGTTCTCTTGTCTCTCATGGCAATTCAAATATGGCAAAATTTGCATCAAGGATACGGTAAGAAACGAGTTGTTCTGCACTACACCGTTCTAAAGCATTTTTTGAAGAGAAAACGCAATAATTACCAAAAAAGAAGCTACGGTAACAAAAATCAGTCATGCCACACCTAACATTGCTACCTTCCACCCAACATAGTCATGCCAATCCTACAAAGCCGGGCTTCCTAAACCTAGTCATGCGCCACCCAAAAATGCTACCTTCCACTGAACTTAGCCATACCAATCCAACGTAGCCGTACTCTCCTCATCGTAGTCAAGCCACACCCAACATTGCTACCTTCCACTGAACTCAGCCATGCCAATCCAACATAGCCGTGCTCTCCTCATCGTACTTAAGCCACACCCAACATTGCTACCTTCCACTGAACTCAGCCATGCCTATCCAACATAGCCGCACTCCCCTCATCCTAGTCATGCCACACCCAACATTGCTACGTTTCACTCGACGTTACGTCGTACCAACATAAAATAGCCATGTAACCAAGGTAGACACGTAGCCAGCGTAAGCCCAAGCTCCCACAGCCCTCTCTTCCTTTCCAACTTTTTTCTCAACTTACTTCGGCAGAAAGGGACTGCTACTCGCTAATAGATTTTTAGAATAAAGTTTTAAAAAGTTGACAAAAGTTAAGGGCAAAATCTCCGACAGCATGTCAAGAATCGAAACTATGCAATGTTCCGTATGAGGAATTGCGTGTCAAAGGGAATTCCAAGCGAACATTCCAGGCCAGAGATACCATTGTTCAGCGATTCCCGACGATGAATATATTTATTCCTGTCAGGAACGTGCTAAATCTATTCAGCAATGGAATTGGAAATTACAGCAGCTAGCTTTTCCACACCTGCAATATTGAATAAATATATTCTTGTATGCACAGAATAATTACCTCTGCCAATGAGGTAATGTTTTTGTCGTGTTTGTCTGTCTCTCTGTCTGTCTTGTTGTATGTCACCATGATTACCCAGAAAGTTATGAATGGACCTGTACAAAATTCACAGGAATTGTTAGGCATGTTAATAGTAATAGATGATTTACTATTAAAGGTGTTAAAGGTGTTACTTTTGGTGAAACTCCGTTCATCTGCTGCTTTGTTTGTCTGCCTATTTTTTCGTAATGCCATAATTGAAAATGTTAAACACGAAATTTCATGAAATATTCATGAGTTGTTAGGTATATGACGAAGGGTAAATGTCTAAATTTTTGTGATGATTTCTTGTTCATTCGTCTGTTGGTCGCTGTATTTGATTTTATGCTTGTTATCACAATAACTCAAAAAGTTATGGATGGATTTTTATGAAATTTACAGAACTTGTTATTAATGCTAAAAGAAAAAAATGATTAAATTTTGGTGATGATCGGCTGGTCAGTTTGTGAGTTTAACTTATTTTTGTCCTAATGGTTTCATGTGGGTTGATCTGACCGGCACTCAACTTGAGTTCGATCATGAAAGAAAGAAATAGTGATTACGCAGTGTTCCAAAACAGATCGAACTGTGAGAAATACTAAACATTTCGTATCTAAAACGGAGTCATTGTAAATAATTTTCAACTGTATTATTGTCCCAAGCTTAAACCAAAGTCCCAAACAGACAGTGTTTCAAGCTCGGACACACACCACTGCAGCATCGCGTCCGTTCGTAGCAAAGAGTTGTGAAAATTCAAAAATGAATAAATTAATACGAATAGAAATTAGACAAAACTATTATATCTATTTGTAAAAATTAAGGCAACCATGTTTTTATAAATCTCAATCCCCAATAGTGATCCACATGTTAAGCGATAAGCAGATGTTATCTGTTACCGCCCTTGAAGTCATCCGATGAATCCGTGATTTTTTTTTTTTGTTGTTTGTTTGTTTTTTTTTTATTGGGGCATGAGACTCCTACCCTAGCAAAATTCTGGGCGTCCCTCAAAACCTAATCCTTAAGGCAGCTCCTGGGACGGCTGAAAGCATTATCAGGACAATGACATCTTATCTGCTAGCAAATAACTGCAAAGTAGCTTCATAAAATGCAATTTCCTTTAAAGAATATTGAATGAATTTGTGTTTGAATATTGAGAAATAGTTGCAAAGAGCTGCTTGCTGCTGCTAACGAAAAAATTACTTTGTATCTATTCGACCCAATTTCTGATAATGTATTCAAAAAACGCTTTAAAGAATATTCCTTGCAATCGTATTAGCCTTGGTTTTTTATGTTGTTGTGTTTTTATGTGTGCCCAAAAAGTTATGCTTAACTTTTACTGTCTATACAAATCCATCATTATAAATGATTCTTACTCATGTACCAAGTGATCTTGCATTATTGTAATCAAACATGAAATATAGAGAACTGAAACTTCTGTCTCAGGCACAAGGCTAGAAAAACAGAACTAAAAGCATTTTCTTGTAAGGAAATATATTTCTAAGCAAGCAACTTGACACGTTGCTTCAACCATTCCAAAAGAGGAAACCTCAATGTATCACTAAAGAACTGAGTGCAAATAGCTGCCAATACTACCACCAACTGGCGATAGATCGATAGGCCTCATCTGAAAATACCGCATTATTAAAACAGAACAGTTCTGAAAGTAAGTTATGGAATTCTATAATTTCTGCAAGCATATAATTGATGGAACGATATGTATGCTTATTGCAGTAACACCTAAAATTCAACCTAAGATACTACTGCAATAATAATTATTGTAGTTCTCTGATTAACGAGATCAGAAAAGTAAATCTCGTCACAGCCACTTGCCTCGAATCATATCTGAGCTCTCCCTCGCTCCAAAAGCGAACAAAATATTGTACCTTCAAACAATAAAAAATACCGCAAAGAATTTTCCCATTCCCATAACCACGCACCCCAAAAAGTGAACACAAAAGATACCTATCTTCTCCGCAAACAAACGTAGCTATGCGAAGAAATCCCAATATTGTCACACCCACAAACTCCTGCTGAATTGAAAGGCGGGCTTCTCTCAATTTTATACAATATTTGTATTTGCAGGCCCCCTTTGTTTCGCCAGGCCACCGTGCAGTATGTAAACAAAGTGTTTCGTTAGAACTGTTGTTTTGTTGGCATGCTGGCGTTTACAGCACTCGCCTAATTGCCTCTGTTTATTGACAACAGAAGGTAGACTTTTGGGACAATGCTTGCCTGTAGTATAGCCGTGTTTTGTGCCGGGGTGGGGATGTTTAAATGCAAGTCGATTCAAGTAAAGGTAGTAAATGGCGCCTCTCGCTGCCGAAATGAATACAAGCAGCTAGTACGGGAGCGAAAATTAAAGGTAAACCATTGCAACTCTACACAAATGCAGGAAATGGCGCATCTGCTTCAATAAATTGAGGTAAAGAGCTGGCACTCGAACGAAAATTAATATAAACCAGTGGAATTTTACGCAAATGTAGGAGGAAGTAGCACATGTGCTTCAGTACATTGATAAAAAAGTGCCAGTGCACTAGGGAAAATCAAACTAAACCAGTGGAATTTACGCAATAATATGTAGGAAATGGAACATCCACCAGAAAAGATTTATAAAATATACTTCTAGAACGAAAATTGAACATAAGCAGACGCAGATGCGGTTTTTCTTCAAGGTACGAAATACACTCCTGCCTCAAGAAATTGATAAAAATGGCTGGTGCTGAAAAAATCGCTGTATGACTTTGACGAAGACGAAATTAAATGAAAGAAGTAAGGACACATCTGAATCAGAAGAATTCAGGGAGTGGATTTAAGGAATAAGTTGTAATAAAAGCGTGTACAACATTAGTTATACATCAGCTGGTATACCACTGCCTGTAGATACTAATAGAAGTAGATAGCTAGCTGATGGTCAAAAGACAGACTAAATAATATATAAAAGAATCCACATTCAGTCAAGATATTAAAATGCTGTTCATGCCTTAAAAACTGCAGATAAGGAGCTGAGACGTCAATTACTAAATAGTACAGCAATATAGAATTTTAAATATAGGTCTTACTCACCCAACAGCTGTCCTGAGTGCTCTTTCCGCGGATGTTGCAGCTGGCTGCAGTTCTGCTGGCGAGATTAGTTTGTAGAATTAAGTACGTCCTCTATACTTCTCCTCTCCGCGCCTTGTTTCCTGCCAGTAGTATTTCGCTGGACGCTTGAGATCGATAGAACTCATCTGAATTCACATGAAACTTGAGACGTTCCTGCAAAGAAGCTGAGAAAAAAAAAATCGCTGAAAATTCGGAGGATGCGACTTAGTATTGTTGCGCTAGTAAGCCATTTACTACTAAAATACAAAAACCAAAAAGTGAACGCTAATCAGTGAAATTTGAGGGGAAATTGGCTAGAGAGTTTGCATTTAAGAAATCTGTGCATGCTTCACAGCTGGTATACCAGTAGATGTAGTGGGAATTTTCTACTCTGTGCAATCTTGGCTTGGATAATACATGCAAGACTTAAATTTTGTCAGCCAAAAGGTATGCGGTTATGAAATCTACGGATGCTACGCAAATTCTTTAAATGTAACCGAAATTGTATAAATTTCATGACGTACTACCTGCAAGATTTAATTTTTGTTGCATAGAGAGCATGCAGTCATGGAATCTACGGATTCTACACAAACGGTTTGAATGCTGTCGGAATGGTAGATTTTCCGATCTTCACTGACATAGGACTTGCAAGATTTACATTTTGCTGCATAGACTTCATGCAATTATGAAATCTACGGATACTACACAGACGGTTTGAATGCAGGTGGAATTGCACACTGTGCAATCTTCGCTTGGATATTACATGCCTAAACAACTTGGGCGATCGCGTTTCTTGTACTCGGAGCCCGCCTAAATGATGCCAGTGTAAACGCTGGCAGTTATACAGCGGGGGCATAAAGCACGAGCTGCAATTGAGCGTGCCCTTGCTTTCCTAGAACTCAAAGGCAATGTTGATGTTGTAGCTGTAATTTTATCCTTTGAAAGCCTTCTCGGAAACCGGTAGACTTGTAATGCCGGTTGGATCAGAAACCAACCTTGCTTGTGTCAGAAGTTTTGGTGTATAGTTATATTATAAACAGCGATTATAGACTCGGGTCATGAGGAGATTCACTATATGTTTTGCACGATGAACAGTAATTATAGCAGAGCCTGGCACCATAGCATCGCCGATTATATGATGGCAATGGCGTGAAGACCATCGCCATCGGATGAACTACGATTTTACGATGGAACGTCGCGAAAATCTATCGGCGATAGCGATGTTCCGATGGAATTTATATTAAACAATCGGCGATGGCCATTTTCTCCATCGGTTATGGTGCTTTGAGGAAGCACTGGTCCGATGAAATGGCTAAACATCCCATTGGCGATGGCATACGATGGGCATCGTTATCGGTTGTACATCCGATGCCGATGAAGTAATGATACAAGGCTAAAACTACAGAAAATAGCCTTGCGTGTTTGAAACATTTGTTTTTTAGTAACATGAAAACAAAGAGCGAGTTACAAAGTTTATTTGGTGAATTTTCCGAAGACGTCAGCAATGACATTTAGTATTTTTGTTGGCATATTTAGGGAAAGTAAGGCATCATAAAACTTTTTTTTGTGGATAACGTTTTCCCCGTAAATGCTTAGTTTTCAACATATTTGGCTTTAAAGTTCCCATTGTTTCTCTGTCACACTCGCCATTACAGCCCTGCTGACGTCTACTTTTGTTGATCAGTAAAGGTGCGATGATCGTGCAAGTGTTCGAACACGTCCTATTGTCTTTAACTACGAGGGGAATTCAAAAAGTTCGCGGAATTGCTGGTAATATTTAACATAAATTAGTCGCATTCTTGAGTTTGTGCAAATGTATTGCTCTGCCAAGTGTGGTCCTCTTCTCCGCTGATTCATTCCACCAACTTAGACATAAGTTGCTGCACTTGAATAGGCAAATGAGCAATTACTCATTTGAGCATCACCATGAACCGTTTCGTATCGAAGTCGCTGGAAGTTCGTTACTATCAAATTATCCCGCGAGTTGTTGTCTGTGGAGTGAGTGGTAATTGCGTTGCGTTCGAATGAATAAGAAACAAATTTTAGGCCTTTGTTTTGACAGCGAATTTGAGACTAATAATTCTTAGTACGTTAATATTAACAAAAATGAGGACCTCCACCTCATCGTTGAAACCATTTGTTATGACCAGACTTGTGCCATGTAGAGCAGTCGGATGCCAGCTACCATATCAGACAGCACTGGACGTTCTTGGATACGTAATGACGCGGCGAGAGAAATTTTCCGCAAACTTTTGAATTCCCCTCGTATTTGTGCACTCGCGAGCTTATTTTAATGAAAAATGAACGTGGAATAACGCATTCTAAAAAGTTTCTCACGGTCAATTTTCCGAACTGCACATTAATCACATCTAGTATTTTTGTTGACATATTTGGGTAAAATAAGGTATTCTAAAACGTTTTTTATCAACATCGTTTTCGTCGCAAATGCTTAGTTTTCGAGATATTTAACTTTAAAGTCCACGTTCTTTATCTATCAGAAAAAATACTATCGCCATTATGGCTAAGGCGATATCGCTGGACGCTCTTTTTTATATATTTCTCGTAGGATATTAGTAGAATCAGCCCTTGCTTGCCTAACATAGTTGAATAAGAGCCTCGTTGTAGCCGTAAAATTATTGCGAGGCTTTGTTCTTGATAGCGAGACACGGCCGTAGGGGCGGATCTCAATAGAAAAACAATGGGAACTTTAAAGTCAAATATCTCGAGAACTAAGCATTTCCGACGAAAACGTAATTCATGAAAAGTTTTAGAATGACTTATTTTGGCTAAATATGTCGACAAAACTAGCCATTACGTATGAAGTCACTAATACCGGTAAAATAGAGTATCTCGCAAGAAGCACACAGCACCATTGCTGAATTAGTTGAAGACTGAAGCGTGTTCCGATAACAAGTGCTGGCCGGCGAAATAGTCTTATAGACACAGAACTACAAAGTTCCCAACAACAACGGTATTCCTAAAACAAGGTCCTAGATCACCTTGTTCTACGTTAATGTTTCAACAAAATGAGCTGGACATTGCACAATTGTACGCAATTGCACAATTAGTTAAAGACTCGATAGGGTGTGTTCCAATAACGAATACGAGTATCGCGTTTCTGCTGATAAACAAAGGAACAACGCGACATGGCTGTAATGGTGGATGAAATAGAAACACAATGGGAATTTTAACGTCAAATATCTCGAAAACTAAGCATTTGCGGCGAAAACATTATTCATGAAAAACGTCGTAGAATGTCCTATTTTACATAAATATGTCAACAAAAATACTAAATATCATTACTGACCGCTTCGGAAAATTTACTTTTCATTTTAATACATTCCCCAGATCTTACGATGTCTATTACTAATAAGGTTTTGAAAGGTCATCACATTTGAAGCATTAAGCTTTGTAAAGCAGGCTTAAATTATCCTTAATAACCTGGGCTGTATATTTCGCACCTTTTATCAGGTAGGGGTAGTATTACTGGTGTCAAAATCGCACACAGGCCGAAGTTATAAGAGATGTTGATTTTATTCCATGTTTGTGGTTTGAGATCTTTGTATTTTTAAAATGTTTCAATGCAATGGTACATCGCCGATTGTGACGCCCTACGATTGCTATCGCCGATGGTTATTTCATCGTAGGTTGTCGCCGATGAAAACTGGCGATTTTCGGTTCCGATGGCGATGGAGCGATGGTTTTGCATTCTCCATCGTAGGTACAATGGCGATGGCCATCGTACCATTGATTTTGCCATCGTACCATAATCGGAGATGCCGAACTCTGAATTATAGCTTGGGGATACGATGGGGTTATATTAAAAACAAAGATAATAGACTCGGATTACGAAGGGTTTTAACTGTATTTTGTATTATAAGCAGTAATTATAGCTTCGAGTTACGTTAGGATTGTATTTCAAACAGTAATTATAGCTTCGGCTTACGTTAGCATTGTATTTCAAGCAGCAATTATGGCCTCGAGTTACGTTAGGATTGTATTTCAAACAGTAACTAGAGCACTCTGAGAGCGCATACCTCCGCCAAGTAAGGCAACGGCAACGAAAAAGTCAAATTGGCTCTGAAACCATGATTTCCTTTGTATCAACTTCAAAATCTAATCATTTGTACCTTTTAATAGTATTAACAGTTTTTGCAATTTTTTTGAAGATCCCTTCATAACTGCTTGAGTTCTGCTGCTAAGAAACATTATGACAAACATAAGTCAAACATACAAACGAACCAACTGATCTCCTTCAAAATTTACCCATTTTTTTTTTTGTCTTTTCACATTATAAACAACTCCTGTAAATTTCATAAAGATCTATTCAAAATTTTTGAGTTATTGCGTAACAAATATTACGACAAACACAACTCAAGCATAGAAACACATCAGCCGATCTGCACCAAAATTTAATCATTTATGTCTTTTAACATTACTAATATTTCCTGTAAGTTTCATTAAGATACCCTGAAACTTTTTGAATTATTGCGCTAACATGTAGAATCAAACACAGCAACAACGACACGAACGAACAAACAAATTATCACAAAAAATTTGGTTTTATTTAGTCTTTCTGATATACCTTACAACTCATGTAAATTTCATGAAAATCCATCCATAACTTTTTGAGTTATGGCATTGAGCAAAGTGAGGCAGACAAACAAACGGATGGAGAGATCTTCACCAGAAGTTAATCATCTGTTCCTCCTAACATACTTAACAATCCCTGTAAATTTCGTCAAAATCGGTCCATAACTTTCTGGGTTATCTTAGTGACAGACAGACAGATAAACCAGACGAAAACATAACCTCCTTGGCGGAGGTAATTATAGCCTCGGGTTATGTTAGGATTGTATTTCAAACAACAATTATGGCCTCGGGTTACGATGGGCATTCCTATACGGCTGTATTAATATGTACTAGGGATTACAGCTTCTGGATTCGATGGGCTTAACTTTATGGCTGTATCATGGACAGAGATTATAGTCTCGTGTTCATACGTACATCCTTCACTACCCAAGCCAAACGCGAGGGTAAACTGGAATGCCATTCACTTGCAAAATATGAAATTTATCATCACTGGTGAAGTCAACAATATTTTCCCAAGACGAAATACTACTTTGCTTAAATATAAAAGTAATGTTTAACACAATGGTTAGTCATTCCAGCACATCACCAAAGCTCCGGAAACAAACTAAATATTACGCTACTTGCCATTATTCACGAACTGGATGGTTTTTATTGCTACCGTTGAGCGACGGCAAAGCTGAATTAGCATTTTCAGTTTTTTAGGGAGCAGCCCTCGAGATGACCATTGTGGTTGTGGCTGACTCCGATTCTATTCTATTCCATTATTCCTAGTATTAGCTCCGGACCCACGTCGTAGGACGTGATCAAGCAGTGAGCCACCTGGCTGGGCCCATGAAGTGGATCCAGCAGTAGCGGCAGACTAAAGCGTCTGACTTTGACTCTCAAGTCCGCAGGTTCGAGCCTCGTTCCCAGCTGGTCATCTTCTTGGCGAGCTTGATGTGATCGGTCAGCACCAGGTCTGCATAGTGCTGTGCGTTTATTGACCTTCCCCAGCAATGGGGAGGGTTGGGGGTTTGCAGATATTGTCGCATGGAGTCTTCCGCCACTGGCGCCATAGCTCTAGATAATCTGTGGTCGACTGCAGCCGTATACTCCTCTGGGGCCTGTTGGTCAATATCTTCAGAACAACTCAGTGCATGCGGGTTTCCCACTTGGGGGTACAGTCAAGTTGACTTTACCTTTACCAGTAACTATCCAGGTAGTACGATATGAAAACTGTGCGATCCCAAAACCTCGTCTATTAAAGAGCCAGTGAACGAGATGGGCACAGGCTTACCTTTCATTGCTTACTACCTGAATGCTCTCAAAAAGCGGGTACATGTTTAACGATTTAACGTAAGTAGCATTGTAATAACTTGATAAAAAATATACATTTTCTCGAAAATAGTGCGACGAATGGTGAACAAGTGGACACGAGGATTCTCACCAGACGTGATGACTAATCTTTTTTTTCAATATTCATGGTCATACTGCATTTTTATTGCTATCATCATCCACACGAAAGAGTCCAGGCAATTTCATACACTGTTGTGGTGCTACTGCTGCCATTATTAATTCTGTTTAGAACGTCGCTCCATCATTATTATTGAGACGCCATCTGCAAAAATACCTGCAATGCATTGTGTTCAGAATAACATCTTAATTGCTTCATTAAATCAAATTTGGTTTCCTAACAATGGCGTCGGAAATTCAGGTCGTCATCATAGCATGTTATTTAAAGGGAAAACAAGCTCATATCAATATATTGTCGAAGTAAAAGAAACCTTCTGGGTTAGCCATCATCAACATGACAATGATGCAACAGAAAATATTCTAACAAAAATCTACTTTTGAAAGCGGAAGAACAGCAACTTTAGCAAGCAAATGAAAGTGATAAGTCACGCAGAATCCAGTTGTTGTTATTCATATGATAATTTTTCTTTTCTTTTCTTTCCTATTCAATCAGACAAGAAGTTCCATTAACACAAGAAAAGTATTATTATTATATATTGAAATGACGAATAAACCGTTAATGTTATCTAGTTCAACAACAGTTTAATACAGGCGTATTTTATTCAGAGAACAAAAATGCCTCTCCAATTAGTTACAAGTTAGACCTTCATACGAGGCAGATCCTAGATTACGAACATATAGTGCAGAATAATTAGAATAATATTGAAAACGTTTCAACATATATATTCATTACTTTCAGAAAGTATGAGCAGCCAGTAGATTAGCGGTGGAAATTTACAAGTGCTAAGAAAATAAACTTCTTCTTTGCTCTAAAGCAAACGAAAAGGAAAGAGGTAATCCGTATAAAAAGATTTCATTATAACCGCGACTCAAAACGAACAGTGAATCCGCATCAGTGCAATTCGCCCGAACGATATTCCTCTCCTCTATTTTTCCCCTCTTTACCTCCAACTTTAAAAACATCCATGAATTTATGCCGGGATAATTAAGATCGGCCTGCAAAATCCGCCGGGGAATAAAAAGTCGGAAATTTATGGCGACGAATATTTTTATTGGGCGTTTCCTGGAAG
>LQNS02277100.1:3683187-3711402 GCA_001587735.2 Parhyale hawaiensis
TATAACTCCAGCGGGCTTCTGAGCTGGCCGGCATAGTCGCTAGGGCCTTTTATAGACAATCGCACAGAGGGTGCAAGGCAATGGTGCCGCCTAAGCTAGGCAGGCACAAATACATTCCCCAGATCTTACGATGTCTATTACTAATAAGGTTTTGAAAGGTCATCACATTTGAAGCATTAAGCTTTGTAAAGCATGCTTAAATTAACCTTAATAACCTGGGCAGCATATTTCGCACCTTTTATCAGGTAGGGGTAGTATTACTGGTGTCAAAATCGCACACAGGCCGAAGTTATAAGAAATGCTGCTTTTATTCGATATTTGTGGTTTAAGATCATTGTATTTTTAAAATGTTTCAAGGCGATGGTCCATCGCCGATTGTGACGCCCTACGATGGCCATTGCCGATGGTTATTTCATCGTAGGTTGTTGCCGATGAAAATTGGCAATTTTCGGTTCCGATGGCGATGGAGCGATGGTTTTGCATTCTCCATCACCATCGTACTATTGATTTTGCCATCGTAACATCGTACCATAATCGGAGATGCCGAACTCTGAATTATAGCTTGGGGATACGATGGGGTTATATTAAGAACAAAGATAATAGACTCGGATTACGAAGGGTTTAATTGTATTTTGTATTATAAGCAGTAATTATAGCCTCGAGTTATGTCAGGATTGTATTTCAAACAGTAATTATGGCCTCGGGTTACGTTAGGATTGTATTTCAAACAGTAACTAGAGCACTCTGAGAGCGCATACCTCCGCCAAGTAAGGCAACGGTAACGAAAAAAATCAAATTGGCTCTGAAACCATAATTTCTTTTGTATCAACTTCAAAATCTAATCATTTGTACCTTTTAATAGTATTAAGAGTTTCTGCAATTTTTTTTAAGATCCCTTCATAACTGCTTGAGTTATGCTGCTAACAAACATTATGACAAACATAAGTCGAACATACAAACGAACCAACCGATCTGCACCAAAATTTAGTCATTTATATCTTTTAGCATTACTAACAACTCCTGCAAATTTCATAAAGATCCATTCGAAACATTCTGAGTTATTGGGCAACTAACATTATGACAAATACAGCTCAAACATAGAAACGAATCAACCGATCTCCTTAAAAATTTAACCATTTTTTTGTCTTTTCACATTATAAACAACTCCTGTAAATTTCATAAAGATCTATTCAACACTTTTTGAGTTATTACGTAACAAATATTACAACAAACACAACTCAAGCATAGAAACAAATCAGCCGATCTGCACCAAAAATATAATCATTTATGTCTTTTAACATTACTAATATTTCCTGTAAGTTTCATAAAGATTCCCTCAAACTATTTGAATTATTGCGCTAACACACATAAAATCAAACACAGCAACCACGATACGAACGAACAAACAAATTATCACAAAAATTTGGTTATTTCGTTTTTCTGATATACCTTACATCTCATGTAAATTTCATGAAAATTCATCCATAACTTTTTGAGTTATGGCATTGAGAAAAGTGAGGCAGACAAACAAACGGATGGACGGATCTTAACCAGAAGTTAATCATCTGTTTCTCCTAACATACTTAACAATTCCTGTAAATTTCGTCAAAATCGGTCCATAACTTTCTGAGTTATCATGGTGACAGACAAAAATTACATATAAAGAGACAAACCGGACGAAAACATAACCTCCTTGGGGTGGTAATTATAGCCTCGGGTTATGTTAGGATTGTATTTCGAACAGCAATTATGGCCTCGTGTTACGATGGGCATTCCTATACGGCTGTATTAATATGTACTAGGGGTTACAGCTTCTGGATTCGATGGGCTTAACTTTATGGCTGTATCATGGACAGAGATTATTGCCTCGTGTTCATACGTACGTACTTCACTACCCAAACGAAACGCGAGGGTAAACTGGAATGGCATTCACTTGCAAAATATGAAATTAATCATCACTGGCGAAGTCAATAATATTTTCCCAAGACGAGATACTACTTTGATTAAATATATAAGCAATGTTTAACAAAATGGTTAATCATTCCAGCACATCACCAAAGCTACCGGAAACCAACTAAATATTACGCTACTTGACATTATTCACTAACTGGATGGTTTTTATTGCTACCGTTGAGCGACGACAAAGCTGAATTAGCATTTTCAGTTTTTAGGGAGCAGACCTCGAGATGACCATTGTGGTCGGGGCTGACTCCGATTCTATTCTATTCCATTATTCCTAGTATTAGCTCCGGACCCACGTCGTAAGACGTGATGAGCAGTGAGCCACCTGGCTGGGTCCATGAAGTGGATCCAGCAGTAGCGGCAGACTAAAGCGCCTGACTTTGACTCTCAAGGCCGCAGGTTCGAGCCTCGTTCCCAGCTGGGCATCTTCTTGGCGAGATTGATGTGATAGGTCAGCATCCGGTCTGCATACTGCTGTGGGTTTATTGACCTTACCCAGCAATGGGGAGGGTTGGGGGTTTGCAGATATCGTCGCATGGAGCCTTCCGCCACTGGCGCCATATCTCTAGATAATCTGTGGTCGACTGCAGCCTCTAGGCCTGTTGGTCAATACCTTCAGAACAAGTCAGTGCATGCGGGTTTCCCACTTTGGGTACGGTCAAGTTGACTTTACCTTTGCCAGTAACTATCCAGGTAGTATGATATGAAAACTGTGCGTTTCCAAAACCTCGTATGTTTAAGAGCCAGTGAACGAGATATGGGCACAGGCTTACCTGTCATTGCTTACTACCTGAATGCTCTCAAAAAGCGGGTACATGTTTAACGATTTACCGTAAGTAGCATTGTAATAACTTAATAAAAAAAATATTTTCTCGAAAATAGTGCGAGGAATGGTGAACAAGTGGACACGAGGATTCTCACCAGATATGATGACTAATCTTTTTTTCTTCAATATTCATGGTCATACTGCATTTTCATTGCTATCATCATCCACACGAAAGAGTCCAGGCAATTTCATACACTGTTGTGGTGCTACTGCTGCCATTATTAATTCTGTTTAGAACGTCGCTCCATCATTATTATTGAGACACCATCTGCAAAAATACCCGCAATGCATTGTGTTCAGAATAACATCTTAATTGCTTCATTAAATCAAATTTGGTTTCCCAACAATGGCGTCGGAAATTCAGGTCGTCATTATAGCATGTTATTTAAAGGGAAAACAAGCTCATATCAATATATTGTCGAAGTAAAAGAAACATTCTGGGCTAGCCATCATCAACATGACAATGATGCAACAGAAAATATCCTAACAAAAATCTACTTTTGAAAGCGCAAGAACAGCAACTTTAGCAAGCCGATGAAAGTGATAAGTCACGCAGAATCCGGTTGTTGTTATTCATATGATAATTTTTCTTTTCTTTTCTTTCCTGTTCAATTAGACAAGAAGTAGTAGTAAAGTATTATTATTATATTAATTTATATATTAAAATGAAGAATAAACTGTTAATGTTATCTAGCTCAATGTCGCATTCGCACAGAACGATATATGAAAATTTGTACGCTTTTTGCCCATGCATCTTTGCAAACTAATTATTACTGGTGTGTGAAACTAAAAAATTTTCCTTCTCTCAAAATGCGTGCATTGCAGCCTTCATATATTAATACCAAGCTCAGATACTGCATTGTGCATTGATCTTAGCCTGAGCTCAGTTTGATGCAGGCGTATTTTATTCAGAGAACAAAAATGCCTCTCAAATTAGTTACAAGTTAGACGTTCAGACGAGACATATCCTAGAATACCAACATATAGTGCAGAATAATTAGAATAATATTGAAAACGCTCCAACATATATATTCATTACTTTCAGAAAGTATGAGCAGCCAGTAGATTAGCGGTGGAAATTTACAAGTGCTAAGAAAATAAACTTCTTCTTTGCTATAAAGCAAACGAAAAGGAAAGAGGT
This sequence comes from Parhyale hawaiensis, assembly GCA_001587735.2. NCBI lineage: Eukaryota > Metazoa > Arthropoda > Malacostraca > Amphipoda > Hyalidae > Parhyale > Parhyale hawaiensis. The sequence continues at coordinate 3,687,117 of LQNS02277100.1, forward strand.
AATCCCTATAAAAAGATTTCATTATAACCGCGACTCAAAACGAACAGTGAATCCGCATCAGTGCAATTCGCCCGAACGATATTCCTCTCTTCTATTTTTCCCCTCTTTACCTCCAACTTTAAAAACATCCATGAATTTATGCCGGGATAATTAAGATCGGCCTGCAAAATCCGCCGGGGAATAAAAAGTCGGAAATTTATGGCGACGAATATTTTTATTGGGCGTTTCCTGGAAGAACACAAAATATGAAGGGAATAAAATAAGTGATAAATGAAGACGTTGCTTACGATTATGTTCTCATTGTGAGACTGCAATTATGCTTCTAAATGGCGTGTTTAATTGCGCGAGCGAATGTTTGGAAGGTTCGGGTTTTTGAGATCTTTATTTGTATTTTTTAAGCGTTGAGTTCTAAAAATCTTGATTTTTAATTACTGAAATTCTGAATATGTCAGTTATAGAGGTGAGATTGTTCCCGGCCTAAAAATATAAGCGTAGTACTGGGAAATAAAATCTCTTAATTAGATGAAATATATCAATACCTTAGCTTTACTGTCAAATATTCAAGGCATTAAAATGGTCCGTTGAGGTTGTCTGTGCTGCAGATACCTAAACTTAGCAAAAAATGATAAAAATTTAATCTTGTCGGTCGTATATATAGTTTATTAATAAAGTGACCTAGAAAGCAGATTATTTTAGTACTGATAGGTAAAAATCAGTAATCTGATCTTGTAAGGTTTCCCCCGCCTGTCTCATCAGCAAGAAGAAGACATCGACAAATGAAGCGTGCGATGCCTTTTGTAGATATTGCACATATCTTTTATAAATACTCTGGCCTAAACACGAATTTCATTTTGGTACTGAAGTCTTCAAGGCCTTATTCAGTTTGCTTTAAGTCGCTTTTGATCTTTCTAATTAAATATAAAGCAGTATTAGAAATGAGGGGTGAATCAGGCTATTTTTGCATGGTAAAATGCCTGAATTTCGTGTACAATGAGGTACTTAAAGCACTTCAATTTCTCAGTCGGAAATAATGATTGTGATTATAATAGAACAACTGTGATTACGGTTGAGATCTTTGGTTGTTTATTATCGAAATATTCTCCATATTCAAACATTTATGGGGTGCATAGTGGTAGAGATATCTCACAACCTTCGACCATATTGGCAACTATAATGCCCAACCATACATACCCAATTACAACCATTAACGTTTTAGCTGCACAACCATGATCTACCACAGTAAACCGTAAGAACCACCATTTACGGCCAAAATCAACTGTGTTCAGCTAATGATACAACTATATTCTACAAAGATCAACTTTTTCAACTGTTGACATAATATACACTGGATGCCTGCTATGTTTGCCGATGATTAATTGCTTATACAAAAAAAAAGGTAATTTATCCATGCGCGCTACGCCTGCAGCTATGAACGATGCTGTAGAGCAGGAGCTTGAACCAGTCTTGGCAGCTAAGGCACGTTTATATACAACTTTTTCAACTCTAAGCCGGTATAGAGCTATACTAAACAGTTCAGAGGAAGTCACAAGTTGTTTGATTAATTTTGGCCGCATCCGTTGTCAGTGTACGTAAGGCTAAATATAGCATAAAATTTGACATCCTTTTACATAAAGCTAATGGGAATATTTTTTTGATAAAACATGACAGATATTAACTGAATGAACATAAAAATAGATGGCAATAATTGATCAAAGACTTCAATACTGTTTAACAATGTATATAACAAATAAATAGGAATGATGGGCAACTACGTTAAAGTGGTAAAGCATTAATAAATCATAACACATTAGATAAAAATAACGCCAAGGTGGTTAACGTCCATTCATACCATGCATTTTTTTGCAATTCATCGATAGGAAAGAAAAACTGAAAATGTGCACATTTTTGCATTATAATATGAATTTTTAGATGTTTCGCATTCAAATTCATAGTCACACAAAATAATTTTGATCCATTAATGTTGGGAATTCTAACCATGTTATAATCCATGGCAACCCATACATATTCTTCCCCAAACAATGGGAGGAAATAATATAATCACAACCATAATTTCCGAATGGGTTCTTGTAACCTGTAAACGCAAACTTAGTACTGGGAAAATACAAATTTTTTCTCTATTTGTATTTATTCGCTATGATATATGATTTATTTTCCTATTTTGTCATATTTATTCAGGTCTCAATTCTTTTTTTAATGGTAAAATTCATTTTTTTAATGGAATGAACTAGGATCATTTCCTTTCGTACTGAAATGATTCAGGTCTTTATTGCAACCACGTAAACACAAATTTTGTCCACAGAAAGAAAACACTCTTGGTCATTGGCTTTATATTTTTTATCTCCCGCAAGCCAAGGGAAGAGCGGCGATCATAGTTTGGCGTCTACCTAAAAGAGGGAAGGATTTGAGCAATGTTCATAAATTTTTGCAAAGAGTCAAGTGTCGTTGACCTGGATGTGAAAATACCAAAACTCTAGAATAAGCTGGCCATAAAAATATGACAGTGTAGAAATTTGCCCCCCCCCCCATCCACGGCGGGTGATCATCTTACGCCGCAAGGCGTTCTAGTTTCCTCAAGTTTCAATGCAAGAGTCAACCTATAAACCTCTGTCTGCATGCAGGGAATTACTACGTTTTAGCACAAAGTACACCCAGCCAAACTAATGTTTTTTAGCGCCTATTGTTAATAATAATATTAATGATATGAGTAAAATGATCATAATTTTACTAAAAAAAGCGAGAGTTAATATGAAACAACACAAAAAATACAGTTAGCTCCTGGATTCATGAAGTTTACTACGTAGCATACGATATTCTTACTTGCTCTATTTTTCAGGCCCATTGAATATCATTGCTATTTAGGCAAAGATAACGCTAATTGGATAACATATAACTCATTCACAAATGGTACATAGTTTCCCCGTAATAAATATCCATGCTTTTAGAACTAATGCAAGTGAGTATTGGGCAAGAACATTGCTTTGGGCAGCCATTCACTTGCAGACTGTGAAAGAAATTTCGTACGTTAATTCTGGGTGGCAGGTGGTTGAGGTAAAATTGTGACAGTAGTCGCAACAAGCACGTAAAAAATTCAAATGACTTGACTTATTACAAGCAAACTTTCTTGATGTCAAGATTTTATCATAATTGGAGCTGGTGGACGCAGGGTCCATCAGCTACTTAGACTTTGCCTGGGTGTTAGCGTAGTAAGATATTTCCCTTTCAGTGTAGTATACTCCTCTTCTCTCGTTAGTTTAACTACATTTATTTCAATGAATAGAGGCTGATCCAGGGCCCGTCAGCTGCTTAGACTTTGCCAGTGCATTACCTGATTTTGCGTATATGCCTTTCAGTGAAGCCTAATTAGTTTCCCTTCATTAACTTAATTTCATTTATTTCAATGAATGGAGGCTGCTTCCACTTAACCAAATGCCTCAGCTGAACTCATTACGTCCATCACCTCGCCATTAGGTGTAATGAAGCCATCTTGTGATGTTACAGAAAATTCTCAGCTATAAATAAAGCCGCAATGCAAATGGCTCTTTGATGTAAACAGTCTGAATGTCAAGTAAAAATTAGAGCTGCCTGTGAAAAATTAATTCTAGGAGCGGAGGGAGCCAGCGCTCCCATTTGTAGGCGTTTCAACTGATGGTGGTGGTGGTAGTGGCACCGTTTTCAAATGCTCTGCAGTGTACTATTAACTAAATGAATGACACTGGTAGTAGAGGGACATTTCGTAAAAAAGCTGTTTGCCGTAACATCAAGGGAGTGAAATAATATTGGCAGCAGAGAAATTGCTTGCTCCGAACAATCACCCGATAAACTAAATGGAAAAAAATGAGACTGATCATAGAAAAAAATAATTAACACCTGTATTGCACACAGAAGAAGTTAAAAACTCATGCGTTGACACATAAAATATGCATTCACTTCTCTATTGCTCTGCCTATAAGTATTTTACATACTTGTCAGGCATATATAAAATAGTCAAAATAAAGCAAATACAAACTATGACACTGACACGATATATAGGTCATTCAATACTGACTAAAAACATAAAGCTTAAAAATTTTTTTCAGTACAAATTTTGAACAGGGCTCCTTCAATATAACAGGAAGTTCATTAAAATACTTCACACATTGGAAAACAGGGCCGTTTTTCTCTATCTCCATCTACCTGCCGGTAGATGGAGATTGTTACGTTTAGAAGAGTATGGTTGATTGGGAACCAGAGGAGCCAACAAAAAACGATTGTCAGTATATAATGATCTATGGATAAATTTTAACAAATGGAGTCTATACACATCGTCCAACTTTGAAACTCCAATAGATTTATAGAGATGGATTATTGCACATTAAAGGCACGTTATTTATGTCATTTTTTACCCGTAATATAGATCGTAACGTCTTATTTATTGTTACTTGCACTTCATTCTTCCTATTGGCCGCTACACCATCACAAAATAGGACAGTACGACTAGGAGTAAAATTTTGTTCGTAGAGTATTGGTCGGTAAAATATTCGCTAGAGCGTGTAAGACACCACGAGATTTGCTCAAACCACTACATATATGATGAATATGTTTCGTAAAAGTCGATTGGTTGTCAAGTATCAGTCCTAGATATTTAAAATCTGAGACCCATTCCAGCACTGAACCATTAAAAGAAATATTATGTAATTCAGAAACAGGCCTTGGAGAAACTAGCATAGGTTTGGTTTTGTCAGTATGGGCAACTAGTTTATTCTGCAAGAGCCATTCTGACAAAGCAATCGTTGAATCCGACATTGCTGCAAAGGCCTCAACATATGTATTTCTAGTTATATAAAGCATAGCGTCATCTGCAAATAGTTTACAGTGAGCATTACGTGAATTGGCAATATCATTCATGAAAACATTGAACAACAGCGGACCTAGCACAGAGCCTTGAAGTACTCCAAGTATGACAGTGCTGGTTGTGGACTTAATATCATTGAGGTGGACATACAGTTTCCTAATAGTTAAGTACGACTTTATTAAAGATAAAAATGGCCCTCTGTTTCTATACCGTACATGTTTATTTACTAAAATGAAATGGTCAACACAATCAAATGGTTTTCTCAAAACTAAAAACAGATAAACGGTATATTGCTTGAAATGAAGAGTTGAAGTAAGTCTTGCAAGAAGTAAAATATGGCCATCGTCGTGTTAGTACCATCTCTAAAACCAAACTGATTACTTGATACTAAGGAAAATTCTTCTTAAAAGTTTGATAGTTTTTATGGAGAATTTTTTTAAGGATTTTATTAATAGAAGGTAAGGTCGAAATAGGCCGGTAATTAATAACTAATTTTGGATTACCAGCTTTCAAAATGGGCACTACACGGCCCAGCATTAAAACATCCGGATACAAACCAGAAGAGAAACACTTATTAAAAATGTGACTTAAAACTCGTGCTACAATATCAACTACAGCAGATAAAACTTTAGGTTGAATCTCATCTAAATGGAGATATCTACTTTTATTTGCCAAGGTGATATGCTTGACTTCAAGGGTACTAGTGGGGGTATGAAAGCAATTCGAGCAGTTCGAGAAGCTGGGTTAACATTATTAACTCCATGACCTCCAGTGACTTTATATGCAGCAGAGACGAAATAGTTATTGAATTCGTTGGCAGCGTCTGTTCTTTGCAATGGGGTATCATTTTTCAAAATCTGAGTCCTATTCTCACTAAACTTCTTTGATATTAGAGTATTAACAATGTTCCAAATTCCCAAGCTCCGTGCTACTAGGAGTATAAACTAAGTGCTAGATGATACTTATTTTCAAGGGAAATATTTCCAAAGCTCTACGATACTTTTAGTTAGATGATAAATTATACTCGCAGTAAGGGAAATATTTGCAATGTTTATACCTGAAGTAGTTCAGTGCTAGAGAATGTCCTGCTGTTGCCGTATTGGTGGTCAAGGTTGAGGGTTCACGTCTGCCAGCCAGCTGAGCCAGTTCTTGTGCTGGGTATGCTGAGTCAGCGTCTGATACACTAACTACTGCGGGGTACTGACCCTAACCAGAAATGGAGATTGTCGGGAAATTGCAGACACATTTGGGCCAGTTGGCATGCATACGCACACAAACCTGTGCCTGTGAGTACACTAGTTAGTTCGAGCTCAATTATGGCATCAAATATATATGGCTTTATCTGCGAAAAAATTTATATTGCTCGTAGTTGGTCATTTTGGATAGCAATAAGTGGCAAAAGTCACTTAATACTGTAAATGAACTCATTGCGGTGGGATAAAATGCTTGGAACGCTTTTCTGTACAGTTACTAACTAAATTCATAAAAGTATGCGTGTACACTTGGAAAAGCTTACAACGCCTTGCAGAATAACTGCAAGGTCATTATTATATTGATACTGGTAGTAGAAGAGCTTCTACAACGCGGTTATTACTTCCTCCTATCGTGAAATCTATCATTTATGACATTCCTTCGCGAAATTTAATTCTTTTCCATCTGGTCACCTCTTAATCTCAGAAAATATTGATTTATATACTTATTCTGCCTGAGAGCACATCTTTGAATGTACTCTGGGAATAAAGACAGCAAAATTTACTAAACAGTCAAACACTGTCTTAAATTTTGACAACTTTTAACAATAGTGGACTACAGATGACATCTGTTTGATTCAGCTGCATTTATCACAGAAACAATTGAGCAGCGGAACTAACCTACTTGCTTGAGCTAAACTTGTATTCTATAGCAAGAGTAGACTGCACTGTCTACTCTGAGCTTATAAAGAAGTCGAGTCGCCGAAACTTGCACGTAGGCCAGTAAGGGTTTCGACCCTGCAATTATTCTAATCATTGACCACCTGTTAAAAATTTCGCATTCCGATCAGGGATAAAAAAATGGTAATGGCATAGTATTAGCGTTTGCAGTTGTTCGGACATTGTTTGGCAAACCCCTCTAGAAAAAAAAAGAGGCACAAAGCTCTGCAGATAATTTTCTATTTTACAATAGAAACTATCTTTTGTTATAGATGAAATGAATAATCCAGATTTTTAATTTGAGGGAAATAGACTAAAACTGAGCTTTTTCCGTATCGCAGTGATCCGTTGTAGCAGCATTGGAATAAAATCCTCCGCATCCGCCCATTTCTATTGTGGCGCACAGCACCGAAAACCTAGAAAAAAAAGAGACAAAAACACGACAGAGGAGATCAAGAAATTTTGCATTTCCCTTAGGCTCTCATCGGAAAATATTCCAGCAATTTGTATGCAAATTAGTGAAGTCGAAGCTGTTTTGGAGCGTTGTTTCCCTTGCCGGCGGATAAACGGAGAACAAAAAGTTCCTTTGAATAATAGAAAAGCGGCCATCAGAGTAACAAAAGTTTGGTACGCAACCTCAATGGACTTCTTTTATTTCAATTCAAATGCTGATGTTGATCGTGTAACGCTGTTATTTTGGCTGTTTGAGAGTCTTTCATACAATTTGCAGATTGTGGTAACTTCGTGTTTTTCGTTTTATTCCAGAAGTAATATCATAATAGAGGCAAAAGGCAAGGTTAAGCGGCCCTGGCTGTATACACTTTTATAAAAAAAGAAAATCCACATGCACTGGCTCGAGTTACAATATACTTGTCTAGGGTACAGAGGAGTGTACGGCAGCAGTCAATCACAGACTGTTCGCTCTGTGGTGTCATTGGCGGAAGGCTCATGCGACACTGCGCCCCCGACTGTAAGATCAGTAACCCCCAAGCATAATGTGCATCTTAGCTTCTTTTACACAATTTCCAGATTGTGCGTGATTGCCCGTGCTTTATTTTTTTCTGAATAGAATGCCTTATCTCCGGCATTTTTAATGCATTTACGTAATGCGTAGCTTATGGAAAACTTTCTCTCATCCATGCATTTTCAGTGCAATTTGTAGAGTGTGGGTACTTATGCATCGTGTATTACACACGGTAGCAGCAGCCTTGCGTGCTGAGCTGATAGCACTGGAGGTTGCAGAATCGAATACCATGCCAGGCATGAAAGCACATTATGAACACATTATTGTACAGCGTTGAACCTTCCGTCGACGGCGCTATAACATTTGACGACCAGGGGTCGACTGCAGCCGTACATGCTTTTCTAAGGTTCGCAGCACGAACCAGTGTGTGTGGATTTCTCAGTTGAGGGTGCGGTCGAGTTGACTTATTGTTACTTTACTTATTCTTTTGTAACAACTATTTTTCGTTCAACGAGGAAATTTTTGTAGCACGATGTCAGCCAAGGCGGTCTTCTCCTAACTTGCACTCAAGATAATATTTCTGTAAACGTGATACTATGTACTCATGTATCCTTGCTTAAATGTTACGAGGTGATATTTTCTGTTGGCCCGATGTCAAGCAAGCTGGTCTCGTCTTTGCTTACACTCTTGGAAGATATTTCTGTTAGCGTTGTACTGCGCAAACTTATCTTGTCCTTGCTTACGGGCTTCAAGATAAGATTTCAGTTGGTACGTCGCTTCACAAGCTTGTCTTGTCCTTGCTTACATGTTGCAAGAAATATTTTCTGTTTGCGCGATAGAAAACTCTCTTATCTGCTGCCAAAGGAAATTGAATCCAATGCCGTTTGGGAGCCGATCTTAAGGAATCAATACTGGCCCAATAACCAAACCAGTGACGACCAATACTTGCAGTTCTGTTTAGTATTGGATTTGCTATTGGCTTTAGAGCTGAAATTAACTTATGCAGCGGGGCAGTGGAGCTAATATTGGGCCTCTTGCCACAGTTGTTCTAGGTGTCCCAGAGCATTCCACCATTTTCACAGCTCAAATGAACTTTTTCACTTGGCATTGATTTAAATTTTCAATTAGTATTTGTTGCTTCCGATGAGCCGACTTTTGCTAATTTTAACCTCCAAATGAATGCATAGACAGATGATTAAATTTGTCTGGACCAGTGGGTATTGCAGAGATGAAAGTAGCTTTATTCATTGGTGCCTGAACTGGTATCCTAACGACGAATATATTTGAAGTAAAACTCCACGTCGAAAAGAATGACCATGAGGAGCAGCTTACCCCCAGCAGCTATTATTTCAGAGACCCTATCAATTAAACCCCATTCCCCCCCCTTTCCAATTCCAATTCATGCGAACGAATGTATGGACGCATAATTGAAAAAGGCATATATTAAATACTATTATAGAACAGCTGTAGGTGCGGATATTTCAAACAATAAATTTACCTTTTTCCTGTAACAAGTGTTATCCCTGATCAGCACCATGGGTGCCAAATATGAAAACATTGAAAAGAGCAGGCTCATGGTAAAAACTTTTGACGCTGTCACAGTACGGCAAGCGTCATCTTTTTTTAACAGACGTTCACTCAAATACAGCTACATTTTTTCTATCAACTGAGCTTGTTGGTGATTTATTTTAACTAATCCAATACATTTCATATTCCATAAACTAATTCATGTATGAATAATTTTCGCTTCTTCTAGCACAGTGCCTTTAGTAAATTCATCAACACGATTTTCTATGAATCTTGAAACCATCAGAAACGTATATCACTATTTATTTACATATTTCCGCAGGATCATGAATCACCTATATACGAGTAGGTAGTTTTTCTTCTAGCTGACATGCTGGCTTCTGTACGTATATCTACCGACCTCGCAGAAAATTTATGGATCAATTTAAACGCTTGTCGATATTTACATTTGTCAGTCACTCATTTGTCCTTGATGATACGTTGCTTATCAACAAAAACTCGTGACGATAGTCATAAATAAAATATTTTTCCTAGCTTATGCATTACCATAGACCGCAACAGTACTTGACACTTAGGTCCAAGTGGCCTATGACACTGGCGTCCAAAATGGGAAAAATGGGATTTTCTCAAGAGCTATTATGAACATGTCCAGACGCGATCATGCAGGCAAGCGCCCTAGTACGTCCCCGCCGTATCCAAGATACCTCTCCGCAAGAAAAATGTTGGGTACCTTGGAAATTTTCTCTTAAGTATTAGATAGGGGGAAAAGAATAGCTCTTGAGAAAATCCCATTTTCCGTTGCCGAATTTTTTTGGCCGCCAGCGTCAGACCTAAGAGTCAAGTACTGTTGCCGTTTATGGCATTACCATATGCGAGTACTTTTTGTTTATACTGGCACGCTTTTATCAGTACCTTCACTTACCGACTTCACAGCAAATTTGACCATCAATAGTGAAACTCGAGTCGATATTTATAAATAATATATAGCTAGTTCCCCTTGCTAATGTATTACCATATGCGACTATACTTTTTGTTTATTCAGATACGCTTACGTCCATAATTCCATCCGGCGACCTTACATTAAGTCCGCATCTCAATAGAAGGGTCCGCGGGTCTGGTTAGATTAGTTTCAGCACCAGAAAAGGCCAGCAACCATAGGAATGTTCGCTTCGTATGCATGCAGGAGAGAGGTAGGATGCTCGAAGAGATTTCATCTCAGCAACAGGAGGAGCAAGAGGAGGAAATATTGAAATGTACGTTGCTTTGCCGCTTCCGAAGCCGTATGTATTTATATATTTTAGGTGCGACTCTGGGAATTTGGTGGGGAGAATCAGAGCTTCTGGACTCGACGTATTTATGATTGCGCGAGAGAAAATCTTGCAGCGACAGAAATTGCTGAAGCTATTGGGGGCACAACGCGGCTGTTCGATCTCTGGCTGTGACTGGCACTGGATGGGGAGAGGGAGAGAGAAGCGGCAAATCCCGTCCCAAGGTGAGATGAAAGTGTTCCACCGGCGAGGAGAAAAATAAAAATAAAATAAAAACACGAGATGATTAAAACTGTTGCCACGATCGAAAAGTTCCGTAGGAATGGAGTGTTGGAACGCTCAACATTGTTGCCATGAGCGGAATGTTCCGTAAGGATGGAGTGTTGGAACGCTCAACATTGTTGCCATGAGCGGAAAGTTCCGTAAGGATGGAGTGTTGGAACACTCAACATTGTTGCCATGAGCGGAAAGTTCCGTAAGGTTGGAGTGTTGGAACGCTCAACATTGTAGCCATGAGCGGAAAGTTCCGTAAGGATGGAGTGTTGGAAAGCCGAAGGCTGGTCCCTTGATCGAAAGCTTTCATAGGAATTGAGCGTGGAAATTTTTGGAAAACTTTCAAAACGAGCGAGTGAATATCAGCAGAATCAAGATGAAGTGGCGTAATATTTTGCCATACAGCTAAATATTTTGGAAAAGATCGCCTTTATGTACTGTAGATAACGTTACCTTTTTAGACCATCAGATATTAAACTTAATACTCGAAAAGCAAATATTAAATCCTCACTGATAACCGAAGGGCTCGCCTTAGAAAAAGCTACCACCGTTGTATGCTTTTTCTGACAATGTGACTGGTCTAGAAGCCCTGGTTTCCTCCTGTAGCTTCTGTAAATTACCTTTTAACTCATATTAACGTTATGTCTTTGCCTTTGAACATTTATAATCAGGTGGATGTTATTTCAAATCTCGGAATCTACCTAGCACCAATGAAAGGTGAGCGAATGGACACAGCTATATAAATGAACAACTTAAAAAGAAAAACTTTATTTGGTTTGGATTAGGAAAATAATATCGTAAACAATGCATACATCCTCAACTCCACAACTTTTCTGCAGAATCAAAGTTCTTTTCTTTCAGATATCAGTACCGGAGCTTACTAAAGCCGTAGACTGGTGGAACTACTGCTGGAGAACAGTCTTCTAGTTCACTAGACCTCATACAAAGTCTGGAAACTTAGATAGAGTTTGTAAACACAGCCTATACACATGTCCAAACCAACCGCTGTGTCTCAAGAAACTATTATTTATTACTCTATAGCAGAATTTCAAAGCAAATTCTCGTAAGAATTAATTCCATTTTCCTTTTTTTTTTGTTACAACGTGCATTTTGTAAATCTACCCTTCGTTTCTTTGGGTGAGCCCACTTTATTTCATACCAACTCCGGCGCAATTTCTGACCTACCATCCTTCACTTAATTACCTCGCATTTCAAAAATATACTGCCTTTGCACTTACTCAAGGGGTCTAAAAATTTTTGGAGCCTGCTCTACATTCTATTTAGAAATTGATAAAATATTAGCACTCTTTTCAATGTTTTTTGTTATATATATGGTGCCTGTCCTCCCGGGAAGTCCTAAATTTGGCGTCTCCTTCAATAGCTTCACGCATTTCACCGCAGCATTTTATCTCGAAATTTCCGAACTACCATCCTCTAATTACTTTGCATTTTTTATTTATATTGTCTTTAAAATTATTCGAACTACCATTTCTGGTATATACGCCGTATTTCATTACAATAATGTCAAAAAATTAACATTCCTCTCTCAATGGGCTTTTATTGCATCCATGCGTCGTTTCCGTCCAGCAAGGGAGTGTATCCTAAGTTCATCATTCCCCCTCCAATAACTTCACCTTGTTTCCTGTAAAGTTTTATCTCGCACCAACGCTCCCACCATTTCTGAGCTTCCATCGTCTCGTTACTCCTTATTCTTCGCCTTGTAACAGAGCTCTTTGTCGTTCTTAATTATTCTTCATTCTTTACGAATCTTTTTCCATCACCCGCCTGTCTGTCGTCACTTCAATATTCCCTGTAGCGAGGCAATATTGCGAGCTCTATTTCATTTTCATGTTCCCCTTTTAGAGAACATCTTTGTTGGAGCTTTCGTTCCCTTCAATCAGGAGGTTTTTTAATGCCTTGTACCACCGAGCGCAGGAATATTTTAAAGTGTAATTAACACTTAGAGGAACGTTGCAATAAAGAAACATGAAGCGCCTTGCCCTGTCAGTCTGCTGAGGACGGGGATCGTTTAGCTCTTTTGATGCGGAAACTCTACTTGTATACGAGAATTTATTTGCAGCACTTTTTAAAAGTTACTACGGAGCGTCTAAGTAAATTTATTTACTATTTATGCCCATGTTTAGAAAATAGTTTTCAAAAATCACGAAGAGGACCGAAGTTTAAGACAATAGGCAGAAAATGAATACAGAACATTTGAATTAGCTACTTAACTGAAATGCGGCAAAATTTTTTCAGTGAAGAAGACCCACTAGTCTTAAGAATCAAAGATTAAGACCTTTGAAAACTTGCAGCTCTCATTAGAGCACGACCTCCCGTGTCAGAATTGTCATTGGTTGGACTACAAGTTCGGATACACGACCACACCATTACCAATACAGCCTTCGCATAAGCTTCACTAAAGCGGGCTATAAAAACAATGGTTCTGAGGGTTAGATATCATTCACTATGAATACAGTAAATTGATAAGTAATCGACCACTCAGTTCTTCAAATAGACGGCATCCTTCGCCTAAATAACTCTGTTCGTTACCTCTACATATATGCATAGTGAGTAGGCCCTAGATGGTACAGCGGTATTAATTTTAGGACCAGGCACCCATTAAAAATGCGTCGTGTATGCATAATTCATATAATTAGAGTAATATAATAGTTGTCTCAAATCTCAATTCATATTTTTGATTATAGTTAATTGAGAATATTCTACATTTGGCCGGTAGTATTCAGACTACTGGCTTGTTCAAATAGTGGAACGCCCAGGCTCTATATTATGTAGCCTAGTGCCGGGGCAACACTACACACACGCGTGCTCAACTGATGAACGGACTTGAGCGCTTTCCAGTGGTAGCTTGGAAACCAAATTTTACTGCCCCATCCTGGACGACTTGTAAAGCTGCACGTTTGCTAATAACTTCAGCGTGCGACTGTACTCTATGGGTCTCGTTCTGTAGCCTCGCAGTCACAGGATGCTTAATTGTTTCTGTTATAGACGCGGAATGCCTGGGAACTTGACTTGCTGAGCCAGTATTCACTGTCCGTGTATTGTATTGACAAACCAGAAATGGGATAGCCGGGAGTCACAGGTCGATCCGTAAGAGCCTTCCGTAGCTGGCACCATAGAGCTTGAAAACGTGTGGTCGACTGCAGCCGTACACTATTCTGAGGCAAATTGACATATATCTGTAGCACGAACCAGTGCTCATGGGTTTCCTAGTTTTGGCACGCATTCCATGCGGCTTTCCCTTTGTTTCTTAAGAAACTAAAAACGCAAGCAGAAAATTTCAGCAAGTATCGAATATTATCTGATGCTGCTCTTATGGATACCAGTTGATTGAAAAAAAATATATCTTCCAAGGAATGGAAAATTTTCAAGTAAAAAGCTGATATTCCAATAACCTCTGCAACAGGCTGTTCGCCTAGAATTTTTATATTGCATGGAAACAACGACAATCTCTACAACGGGATGTAGAGATAGCAGGAGGCAGCTTGAGGGTAATCCGAAATTTGTAGTTAATAAAAATCAAAATATCCCACGCAGTAAAAATTAAAGGGTTTATACAAGAGATAATAAAGCTGTTATGTTGGGAGAAAACAGATATATGAGACTTTCGATTTTCCTGAAAGTTCAGTTTTAGTATATTTATTAAGATGCGTCAATATAGAGCACCAACAAAAATTATTCCAAAGTTAGAAATTATTTGTTGACTTCATTTTTATATATATTTTGATTTTAGAGAAGCAAATGAGAGGTTGTATCAGCGAAGAACCGGGTGTATGTCGGCAGTGTCTGCTCTGTGTCTGTAACACTTATGTCGTGCAAGGCCTTGCTATGCTGCGAGCTATCGGTCGCCGAGAGGTCTCTAGCTTGAAGTTGCAAAAAAACTGGCCAGTCGATATCAAAATCCATACACTATGCTAAATACCGTTGCTTGTCTAGCTGTTTATTAATCTATTGACCTGTTTATTTTCTACTACGCTTAAGACATAGGCACAAATAACCAGTCTCTCTGGGTGTTTTCAATTCCGCTTTGAATTTCAACACACAGTAGGAGAGGGAAAATAATAACACTCTGCCTCACATAAAAACGCTACCAAACTCCGGATTTCAAAGCGAACAAGCAGATTAGTTCGTTTGCGTAGCTGCAACTAGTGGCGCCTGGCTCTTTTGATACCTTAACCCTTTTCCGGGTGGATAATCGTATATGGTTCCTTCTGCAACGTTATTCTTACGTTGACGTCTTTCAGCCTTCCGGCATCTTTCTGGTAGCAGTAACACTATGAGGTATGTATCATCTATGAGGAACCAAGCCGTGAATTGTTAAATCGAGGTGAATTAATATATATTAAGTAGTGCTAGATAGCAGAGTCGCTACCCTTAATATAAATCTAGTGACACGGTTTCATTGCGATTTAATTAATAACCGTCATTTTTACTGCGAGTTTCACTGTATTTAGTAGCAGTATAATAGCATTTCATTTTCTTCGATCGGTAAAATATCTAGAGGCTATTTCTGATGCGGCGGCCACAATATACAAGCGCACGCTCAACTTATGAGGTTTAGCTCGCTCATCTTAAGTACTTTGCTGGAGTATCTTGGATGCCGACTTTCACTGTAGAATCAGGAGGTCGCGCAAGCTCCTAAAGAGAGCTTGCGTAAGGAGGTTCAATAGAAAGAGGCACGAAGCCACATTTTGCCGTACTGGTCAGGAAGTTTTTGTCTTTCGATAGCTGCTCCCTTCCCACCAATCACAGGCTCCCTTGCATCACTTAGCACCAATCACAGGCTCCCATGCATTCCTTATAGCACAAATCACAGGCTCCCATGCATCCCTTAGCACCAATCACAGGCTTCCATGAATCTCTTAGCACCAATCACAGGCTCCCATGCATCCCTTAGCACCAACCACAGGCTCCCATGCATCCCTTAGCACCAATCACAGGCTCCCTTGCATCCCTTAGTACCAAGCACAGGCTCCCAGCCATTCGTGGGAGGAACAGATGATTAACTTTTGGTGAAGATCCGTCCATCCGTTTGTTTGTTTGTCTGCC
The DNA here is from genome assembly GCA_001587735.2 of Parhyale hawaiensis. Classification (NCBI taxonomy): domain Eukaryota; kingdom Metazoa; phylum Arthropoda; class Malacostraca; order Amphipoda; family Hyalidae; genus Parhyale; species Parhyale hawaiensis. The sequence continues at coordinate 3,702,978 of LQNS02277100.1, forward strand.
TTATTTTTCTCAATGCCATAACTCAAAAAGCTATGGACAGATTCTATCTAATTCACGTAAGTTGTTAGGTATATCATAAAAAGTTAATAACAGAATTTTTGTGATTCTCTTTTTGTTCGTTCGTATGTTTGTTGCTGTATATGATTATATGTTTGTTAACACAAAAACTCAAAAAGTTCTCCGTGAATCTTTATGAAACACACAGGAATTGTTAGTAATGTTAACCGACATGAATGATTTAATTTTGGTGCAGATCGGCTGATTCGTTTTTATGTTTGAGTTGTGTTTGCCATAATGTTTGTTACGGAATAACTCAAAAAGTTTTGAATGAATCTTTATAAAATTTACGGGAGTTGTTAGTAATGTTAAAAGGCAAAAATGGTTAAATGTTGCTGCAGATCGGTTGGTTCGTTTGTATGTTTGACTTACGTTTACCATACTGTTTGTTAGTAGCATAACTCAAACAGTTATGAGAGGATAAAAAAATCAGAAACTGCTAATACTATTTGTCAGGGTTCTCTGCGGGCGGACGGTTCAGAATAGCTCTCGCGGGCCGTCCAGCTTGCGTGAATCGGCCTTCTTTGACGGGCCGGGGCAAGATGATGCCTCTGTGGGCGGTCCCGGTAATATGCACGGGCCGTCCGGCTTGCTAAGCGGCCTGTAGTTGTCGGCCGTAGCGGCGAGCTGCTTTGGCTAGCGTGGGGATCCCTCCTTAGGCGCCAGACTATGGCAGACCCTGGAAAGACCGAGGGTGCAGCCGTCGCCGTGTGGTTCCGCTAAGGCTTTAGCGGAGGGTCCCTAAGAAGACCTTGGAATGCTTTCTTCGCCGTGTCTAGAACGTTAAGGCTAAATAGTTCGCGTTCCTCGTCGTGTGCCAGACTGTGAGAGCGGTCATCCTGACAGGTTACCCACCCAGGCGTAACCTGTCCTTCAAGAAAAACGTGGCAAGAGAGGTTAAGAAAAAACTAAGTCGTTGCCAGTTTTTATCGTGGACTATGTTGGCCAAATCGGGTCTTCTACCAGTTCAAACAACAAATAACGGATAATCAAATTCTAGCATAATTACTTAATTGTATACACTGCAATAGGTTTGTACATATACAGGTACAAATTTAATATAATACTCGTTAAAGTTACACGTGCAATTAGTTGTCTCTATCGTATACAGTGGACAACCTAGAGAACAAACATTGGCGTTAAATATGCATTCCAGCGGTGACTCAACTAGGTTACAAGCGTCTGCGCGCGTCGTTGACGTAGTACAGACACCGGGCGTAAGCCTACTGTGCGCTGGAAAGGAGACTGCTGCGCGATGCATCTAACAGGCCTGGTGAGTGTCGTTAAGGGTGAATGAGCTATTGTGCTTTTTCCAGTGAGCGGATTCCAGATGGACTAACGCTATTAAAAGGCACAAATGATTAGATTTTGGAGTTGATACAAAAGAAATCATGGTTTCAGAGCCAATTTGCTTTTTTCGTACCGTTGCCTTACTTGGCAGAGGTATGCTCTCTCAGGGTGCTCTAGTTGGTGATAGTATAGGCAGCTTTAATATCTTAGTAAACAGAGTGGTTCTGGGATCTTTAATTTTCCTTCTTTCTTTTTTTCGTTCCTTCTCCTCTTGCTGGGCCTGTTGCGTGGGAGTGACAACCTTATGGAGTTTCCTCCGCTCTCACGTTGCCAGTCTGGTGTATTTTAACAAGAATAATGCAAAGTGAAAGTCTAATGAACGACACATAACCTTCACTTCACACTCTAATAAACAGTTTCTTGTACTAGAATATAACTCTAATAAACAGCCCGAACATTAACGTGAAATTTCAACAAACGACACATACCTTCCGTGAAACCACCAGCAACTCTAGTTTTAATATTCAGTACGAAATGTGACGGAGAACCGATAATGCGGTGATACCCAACCTGAGATAAAAGACCGCTGCTACAAATGGAACATTGAATAGAAACGTAAGAGAGTATGTTACTTTGAGGGAGACCAATATCGGCTTGTGAAAGAAATCAAGAAAACAGCGAAAAGAAGAATGGATGTGTGACACAGCAACAATGTGAGGAAAGAGGGTAGCAGCACGGTAAGCAAGAATTTAGTTCTTGAAAGAATAAATGTAATGCTGAGTTACTGACTGAAACGAACTGATTAATTGTAGAAAGTAACATTGTAAGGATTGGAATCGTCAATCCTGAGTGAAAGGAATAACTTTTGACATCAATGAACTAGACGTGGACGTCCATAAAGGTAGAACTAATACTTGAGAAGCACTGAATGCTGAGGGCATCGCTGTATCTTGATTATGAATTTCTGGACGAGGTCCAGGTGACTTTCTCCACATCACCTCCAGTCTGCGGAGACACGGTGCCACAGTGCACGTAACTTCTGTCAAATTGCAGGACTGGAACGCGAAGTCTAACTTTTGTAAAGATCAAATTATTTCTCTGCAAGAGCTGCATGTCGATGGTGACTCTGCAAGGGTTACATTGATTTTCAAGAATATCCAAAAGGAATTTTGGCTTCATTGGCCAAGAATTCTGTCAGGGAAGATATTTTCGTTGAGTAGGAAAGTTTACAGAAAATTCTGGAGTTTTTTAATGGTTAACACCGAACGAAACTATTTTATTTGTTTTTGGGAATTTCCTCCATTTCCTGACATTTTTGAGATAGTCACTAATGAAGTTTGATTCAATCATTCAGGAAAAAATAAAAATTTCAACAATTACTTAGTAAGAATTACTGGTTGAAATGCTGAAAATCTGACAACACAAGATTCCTCTTTTTCATCAGGTGCACCACTCTCCCTCCACTGAACTTCACGATGGTTGTTAGTGAGACGTGAAAATCTTGAAAGACTTGATGTGGACAAATATTTTGGGCCTGGGCTTTTCAACACGGCCGCCAGAGCCGACATTTGGTTTAAAATTAGATGCTAAGGAATTCACAAGTTGAGCGGAAATGCATCTTTCCTGCAGTCTTTCGACTCAGAGAGACACGGAGAATAAAGAGACCGTGAGTCTGTTCATAGCTTTCTAACGAAGTTTATCGCGCAACGAGCGAGCTTGATAGTCTTGAAGTATCGACCGAAAGTCCTTTGAATCTTTGCCAAAAGGCGGCCGTGCTTGGCTGAGGTAGATGCGGATGGCCGATCTGGAAGTTCTGGTGCCCTGGAAAGGAGACAGTCCTGGCCAAAAGCGGAAAGAGATGGCAGATCTGGAAGTTGCAGTGTTCACCAAAAGTAAAGAATAACTGGTCTTGAAGCAGTGAAAAATGGAACAGATAGGTACTCTAGCTGGTTTTGAAGTTTCCAAAGTGGAAATATAACAAGATCTGGAAGATGTCGAAAGTGGGAAGAGATGGCAGATCTAAAAGTTAAGAAGTTCACTGACAAGGAGCATCTGAGCTGGAAATTGTCAAATATAGGAAGAGATAAGAGATTTTCCAAAAAGTGGAAAAGTCTGGAAATTGCCAGAAGGGAGGAAAAGATAGCAAAACCAATAGTTGTAACGTCTAACAACTTAAACGAGATTGCAAAGTAAAAAGAGATTACTGATCTAAAACTTCAGCCACAGTGGTAAGGTAACAAGATATAAAAAGTGGGAAGAGGCGGCAGAATTAAATAAAGAGATAACCGCTCTGGAATTTCTTCTGCTAGAGACAACAGTTTTCCTCAAAAGCAGGATGACTGCCGATCAGTGTAAGTCATCCTATCATTGGTGATCCTAAATATGTACTGCACACCGCTCTGAACTTTACAGTGCAACTAATTTTTATTTTAAAAAGTTCCGATTCTGGCCCAGATGTGACTTACCAATGCTTCAGAGACGTCCTGAACATAAGTTCACCTTCTCTAAAGGATTAGATATTTTACTGCATTCACTGTTCAGCAATTTATCCTACTCTACTCTAACGTAAGCTACTATAGAAGCCTAAAAAGTGTCTTCGCAAAAATGAATTGACATATTCTGGATTATTCCAGTGTAATAGAAAAGACTTCTTGTGATGAAGTTCTCTAAATTTGCTGTTTAATTTGAATTCTTGCAATTCACTACTATGTTATTAATTAAGACAACAGTAAATGCAAATGCATAGTTACAGAGCCTAAAAATGCGCACTTCTAAGTTGACGGAGGACGTTTTTCCAATTCATTCAAAATTGAGCCTCTGCATGGAAGCCCTCAGGATATATCACAATATTAATAATCCACTCGGCCGTTAGTCAGGAATGAGAGGGAGAAGCAGCCGTGTTAATTATAAACTTTTGAGCACTTGAGCATTAATGACCGTATCAGTGCTGAGGGTCTCGATGATTGCTGGCGGTTACCAAAAGGGATTCATATATTCGAATGCTGCCTCGAGTGCTCTAGTTACATTAGCGGTTCAATTCTATAAAGTGCGGATTTTCTGGGATCTCCGCGCTATTCAAGTTGCGCGGTGTAATGACCAACTTAGGGGTATATTAGAATCATATACCGACAGTTCCGCACACGATGGCTCTAAGCGGACATTTTCACGCTTATATTCCCACAATACGATAATTCCGGGAAGCAAAATTTCATATTTCAGAGTACGAAAATTGGGCTCAACGTGAATTCTGCGTTGGACATTTTTCTGCGCAACGGCCTTTTTCGAACACAGCAGTTGAGTGCAAAGAGACACAAGAAGAAACAAGCTTAACGTCGATGTATTCCGTTGGACTGTGTGAGGCTGGGATCCACTGCAATGTGTCAGGATAGGTGAGGTTGGGTTACGCTAAGTTAGATTTAGGTCGGCTATATTAAAGTGGGCTGGATAGGCTAGATTCGTTTCAATAGATTTTAAATTTGATCAAATCCTCATCAATTAAAATTACTCAATTTGTAAAATATCCTCTGCCACGAATCGACTTTCCCACAACCTGACCTAAGCTAACCTAGCCAAATGTAACCTAAGCAAACCAAACCTCACTTATTCTAAACAAATACGGCATAACCTAGCCTAACCTATAGTATTGTAACAAAACATAAGTTAATTATTCTGAAGCTTTTTCAATCATCTACTACTTTCCTGAACTGTTGTTGAGTTTCGCTATATATAAAGACAATACCGATGTCCATATTAAGGTTCTACTACGGCGTGCTGAGGTGAAGCTTTAAAAAATATCTATAATCTCTGTTAAAAGAAAAGTTATGACGTGTTTCACCATATTATTCTATCACTTCCATTTTTATTCATCGCAAAAAAAGTTTTCAATAAACCGGACAGGAAATATTGAAAACTCACTACCACGGCTGCGAAAACTCCCTACAAAGAATTGCCATCTATGGCCCCTCATCGTTCCCAATTATAGCCAATATCCTTGTATGTACTTGTACTCTCACTTAGAAATTTTTCACTAGTTGACATATTAATTAAGTCCGGTAGTATACAAAACTTATGTGGATACTTTCTTCCCGATGTTCATTTCCTTAGTTTTCTTGGGTGCTTATTGAAGGCTTGAGTCCGTTGAATAAAATATATGTTCCAGACATATATAGAAAACTGTTACACTGTTTAGACAAAAACTGAAATAATTGCAGTTCGTTCGACCGAAAAACTCAGAGAGTTTCAATTCGCCCAACCAAAAATACAAAGTCTTAATTCACCCAACCGAAAAATTTAGCCAGTTTCAATTCGCTCACCCCAAAAAATTCGAACAATTTCTATGCGCTCAAAAGAAAAATTCAGGCAGTTTTAAAGAGACTGCTTCAAATAAACGCGTTCCATCAATTCATATTCCCTCGCCTGTTGTCATTGGTAGGAAGAATTTTCTTTGTGGCCTAGCGCTGGCCCACCGATCTGTCATTTTTGCGTTACTTTCTCCGACCAGATAATATTTCCCACCGGCTTTTCAAAACGCTTTACTCGCTTCCGACCGTCGCTAGAGGAAAAAAAAAATAGGAGAAAGGAAGAATTGTTCCTGGCTAAAGCCTTCGGCGCAGAATCGAGCGGCCATCGTTCACACTCGATCACTATGGCCTTCATGCCTGCATTGTAGCCTGTGAGCACACTTTATATTTATGCTTAGTTTGGGTTAGACATAGGTTTTATGTGCATTTCTATTTATATGTATATCTGCGTGTATTTGTGATAACGTCTTGTTTAAGTGTGTATTCATTAATATAGTTGTATTTGCATCTATGCTACTATTTTATTTATATAACAAACATACACGCACCTATATACATATATGTACTACTGTATAAAGGGTATCCCACAAAAATGTTAACATCACTTTAGAATATAGGTAAGTTGCATAAAAGTAAGCCGATTTTGCCTTATTTATTATTTCGTACATTATATATTTATTTCTTCATACATGCACTGCAATAGTTTCATCGTCATGATACATACTTTTGTGAAAATAGGATACCCTTTTAGTAGGAACTCACTAAAGAACAGTGATCGTTTTATTGAACAACTACGCCCAGACGAGAAGTTACATACCAGAGAGTGTTTTGTTCACTCGAAGCTTTCCTGGCATCAGGTCTCCAACAAACTTAACTAATTATTATTATTATTACTATGCGCAAGTTTAGTGATAAGGAACGCTGCTCAATCAGAATGAGGGTAGGAGTAAACGAAAGAAAACCTCAAAAACACCGAAAAAATATTATTATTATTATTTGATTCAGAACTTCCTCAAAAAATCCGAAAATGACCTATCTCATGGTTCAAATAGACAGTGTTCCACATTTAATCCAATCATCTGAAAATATTTACATTAGTTTTCCTTTAAAAAATAATATTAGTAACTACTCGCAAAAAAGTCTTTCAAAAATGACAAGAATTCTGCAAATGGTTTTTGTGTCAACATGGAGGCTTCATTGCAGAGTAGTAGTCAACAATAAACAAAGCAACAGTCAATTTCCCAGAACTTCAGCCTAGAGAGGATACTATAATAACAACAACAATACTAGTATGCTTTATTAGATACACATAGCGACATGGTACTCAAGAAAGAGCTTAATTCTAAAATAACATGATATAATAAGGTCAGGTAATACCATAATTACAAACTACACTTCATTGCAGCCCGTTATTTGGTCCCCGTTTTGAAATAGTATGCCCTGCCAACGGCTGTATATGCTAGATAGTTTGCAGCCAGGACCGTTACGGATCACCTGCTTGGAGTAGGACGTTATCAGATTTTTCTATACTGAGCTGGAGGCTCAGAGCGCATTTTCTTGCCCTTCCTTTGAGACTATCAGTATACTTTTGAGCAAATATCATATACTTGCACTAGTTGATCTCGGTACATTCATCAGGAGCCGAAATATGTCATTATAGGCTAAACGTAGGCGTGCAATCGATCGGCTTAAAGTTCGTCCAAAGCGAGTAACAGTACAGGGGATAGCAATAGCTCCGAAACAGCTGACATTTAACCTCATCCCCAGTGACTAAACTTTCTGATTAACATGTTGCCCACTGCGTTGAGCTTGCACGTTTCTTTCTCTATGTCCTGGTTATGACGAAAATCATAGGCGATTTTATGACCCAGGTATGAGAAGTTGTCTACGTAAGTGAGGTCAACACCATTAAGTCGAGTGACTTTATCGGAAAACAGGTTACTTCTCCTTGGTTTATTGTACATACAAACATTTTTGATGTACCTTATATCAGATCGAGTCAATGTTTTTGCCTGGGTATGACTCTGTGGAGTCGGTGCTGTAACTGACCCAATTTTCAACAATAGGAAATCTCAATGGAGAGCGCTGTCTCGAGCTTTTAACGGACGTCATCGTGCCTGAACTTACTTAATCACGCATAGAAATGCAATTTTAGGAGGACTTGGTGGATGCAAGACGGCGCTGCCTGTCGTCCATACCATCGTGAGCTATTACCCATTGGCTGCTTTCTCAACAGAGCCATTTCCTGGGGTCACGATGTTCAAGTAATGACCCCAACATCACCTGACCTTACACCACGTGTCTCCTTTCTGCGGAGTCACCTCATGTGTAAAGTTTGCGGCACTCCATCAAGAGACTTACAAGCTTAAAGTTGAGCGAATAGAACACGAGTTTGAACTTTTTAGGATGACTGACCATTGGTAAAAAAAGTTACATAAAAAGTGACAACGAAAGTACACGAGTCTCTACAAAAAACAAGAGATTCATTACATCAGGAATATGTCTAACAAACAAATTTCTTATTTTTTGCTATTCGACCATTGCTTTTTTAGTAATTATTATTATTATTATTAAATCACACCAGGCTGGCGACGTAGGAACGGAGAAACTCCATGAGGTTAACAAACCCCCACGCAAACAGCCCAGCGGGTGGAGAAAACAAAAGAATAAAAAAAAAGAAGATCCGAGATCACAGAATAGCTCTGTGTACAGATCGTTTAAAGCTGTCAATACCAGCACCAGCAAAGACAGAGCCATCAAGACCATTCCAAACATCC
>LQNS02277100.1:3749682-3776135 GCA_001587735.2 Parhyale hawaiensis
TCCTCAAGACTATTGTTCGAGAGAAATCTTGGTAGTCAATTTACGCGCTTTCGGAGTCGACTGCCTCAAGCTTTAGTGATAACAAAACTTAAGGAGGCTTAGAGAGAAAGAGAAAGACACTGTACTCCATTGTCTTCTGTGTTCTGTACGACAGAGACGTAAATTTTTTATCCCTTTTCGCATTGCAGACTTTTACTTTACAGTTTTATGCAGCTAAACTGTTGAAAAATATTCTCCTATAATCTCCATTTCTATTATGATTATTAGCTTTACAGCCGTTTGTTTTCACTTCGGTGAAAAACACATGAATACGCCTGGAATTCAGATTTGTATTGTGAACTCTCACAACATTGCAGCAGGTATCCAAAATGGTATAACCATATTGTTTATAATCTAATTTTGTATCGTAAAAATTAGCATTACTGTCGCAATTTCCCCGAAAGTTACGGCTATTGTATCTTTGTATTTTTATTTTGCAATAGGTGTTATTGATTGTATCTGAAGTGACATCATTTTCTGAAGTTCGTGAGGATGCTTTCTAGTAAATTTTATTTGTTATTTTTTTTAATACCTTAATTGATGTCATTTTATCTATATTTTGTGTAAGGGTACAAATCTGATTTATAAGACAGTCAAGTGAACCTGCTCTCGATGTTCAAAGTTAAAACAACAGAAAAGTTCGCAGCTTGTCAGTACTCCCTCTGTTTTGAAATGGATGTTCCATAGCCAAAAATTTCCTCCGGTATTAAGCATTTGTGACTAAGATTATTTGCTGTTTACATTATCAGTTCATTATTCGTGCTCTTGATTTATTAATGTTGGCTGATGGGGAGCCGAGCTGCTAATGTCAACAGCCTATACTCTGAGTCAGAAAAGCTTAATTCCAAAGGAAATATCTGGCTATGGAAGAACTACTCTAATTCAAAAGAAAGGAAGTACTAATCCCTCACAAGTCTGAAATGAAATTCAAAATTTAGGGGTTACTAGGCACGAACGTTAGACTAGATTAGATAGGCGGGAGTAGACGAACCAATAGGCCCATTCCTAAAGAGACACCGGGACATACGCCCCGGCACTCTATGAGCTATTGCCATTATGTTAGTAGGATATAGAGAACTGGAGAAAAGAGAGAAAAAGGGGGGGGGGTGGTGAAGAGTCCATGCCCAAGAGACGATCTTGAATGCACGCAAGCACGATCATGAGCCGCTGACATGCGGAGCTTCGAGACATCAAACTGTGTAGTTGGAGCGGGAGAGAGATGGAGACGGATTAAGCTGGCCTCGGAAGCTTTGGCCGTTAAGAGTTTGCGACTCCTGGAGGAGGTGTTCTTAGCTGCGGAGGATGTCTCTCCCAATATATGTCAAGACGATTTTTAAACGCGTTGACTGACTCCGTACTAACAACATCGGAAGGGAGTCTATTCCAAATGCTGACTATGAAATACGGAAAGAACTGCTGACTTAAGGTCGTTCTTCGAGCTCTATGCTTGAGTTTTTGACCGTTGTTTCGCAGGCGATCATTGAGGTCTCATTCAAAGAGTCCCGTTGTAGGAACGTCATTGAAGCCGTTCAAATAGTTGAATGTTTCTATTACTTGCCCCCTGAGACGTCTTTGCTCGAGAGATATCAGACCCTGTTGTGTTAGGCGACATTCATACGGCTTATTTCGCAGCTGAGGTATCAATTTCGCTGCTCTGCGTTGGAGTCTTTCAATTTTATCGATATCTTTACACAGATGTGGCGACCAGAATTGAACAGCAAATTCTATGTGTGGCCGGACTAACGCCTTGTACAAGGCAATGATGATGTCTTTGGACTTGTATTCAAATTTCTGGTGATGAATCCCAGTACTCTGCTTGCCATTTTCACACTCTTGTCAGCTTGCTGACGGTGTTGTAGCTTGTTTGTAATAGTGATTCTCAAGTCACGTTGTTGGGTGACAGCAGCCAATACCGTCCCATTCATTTGCAGTGGGGGGAAGGGGTCATGAGCCCTATGTGCATTACTGAGCATTTGTCGACATGAAAGCTCATCTGCCACGTTCTGCTCCATTCCATGAGGTGGTCAAGGTCTTGTTCGAGCTCGGCTCTTTTCGTGGCAGGATGACATACATTACCTACATTGAGTTACCTTGAGAGTCTTCGGAAGCAGCCCAGGTGACGTTGCTCACGTCACCCCTCGTGTGTGGAGTCACTCTGCTGGGTGTCTTCTGTGGTGCCGCAGTTTGCGACCAAAGAGAGAGCCAGCAGCGAATTATCTCCACAGTGCACGTAACCGCTGACCGCTGGTCTATNACTGAAGCGCAATGAGCTCTTTCCTCAAGACTATTGTTCGAGAGAAATCTTGGTAGTCAATTTACGCGCTTTCGGAGTCGACTGCCTCAAGCTTTAGTGATAACAAAACTTAAGGAGGCTTAGAGAGAAAGAGAAAGACACTGTACCCCATTGTCTTCTGTGTTCTGTACGACAGAGACGTAAATTTTTTATCCCTTTTCGCATTGCAGACTTTTACTTTACAGTTTTATGCAGTTAAACTGTTGAAAAATATTCTCCTACAATCTCCATTTGTATTATGATTATTTGCTTTACAGCCGTTTGTTTTCACTTCGGTGAAAAACACATAAATACGTCTGTAATTCAGATTTGCATTGTGAACTCTCACAACATTGCAGCAGGTATCCAAAATGGTAAACCCATATTGTTTATAATCTAATTTTGTATCGTAAAAATTGGCAATACTATCGCAATTTCCCCCGAAAGTTACGACTATATATGTATCTCTGTATATTTATTTTACAATAGGTGTTATGGATTGTATCTGAAGTGACATCATTTTCTGAAGTTCATGAGGATGATTTCTAGTTAATTTTATTTGTTAATTTTTTAATACCTTAATTGATGTCATTTTACCTATATTTTGTTAAGGGGTACGTAACTGATTTATAAGACAGTCAAGTGAACCTGCTCTCGATGTTCAAAGTTAAAACAACAGAAAAGTTCGTAGCTTCTCAGTACTCCCTCTGTTCTGAAATGGATGTTCCATAGCCAACAATTTCCTTCGGAATTAAGCATTTGTGATTAAGATTATTTGCTGCTTACATTATCAGTTCAGTATTCGTGCTCTTGATTTATTAATATTAGCTGATGGGGAGCTGAGCTGCTAATGTCAACAGCCTATGCTCTGAGTCAGAAAAGCTTAATTCCAATGGAAATATCTGGCTATGGAAGAACTACTGTAATTCAAAACAAAGGAAGTACTAATCCATCACAAGTCTGAAATGAAATTCAAAATTTTGGGATCACAAGGTACGAACGTTAGGGTCACTAGGTACGTACGTAACTTTATTGTCACTAGGTACGTAAGTCGTCCGACTATCTACGCTACCCACCTTTAGGGTACATCGGGGCGAATACCAGCTGAACGTCTGCTCATAATTGCAGCGTGCGATTGTACAGCGTGTCCCCGGCATAAATAGGTGCAGGAACACTGTAAGTGGTATGACAGAGCAGCAAATCGAGCAAAAATTAGAAATCAGTGACTCAAAAAATGCCAGAAATACAGATAGAAGTAACGTCTCAGCAATTGTATTTCAGCTTAACTTCGACACGTTTAAAAAACTACACTCATCGGGAAAACCCACAGCCTGCAGCAGAACACAACATCACATCCATGACAAGAGTCTGTGAAGCACTGATTCTCTAAGAGACATTTCTTACCTGGCGCGGACACGCTAGTATATCCTCACACTGTCACCTATATAGCCCAGCTTGGGCTTCTCAACAACAGGTAGTGATAAAAAAAACAGAAAATTTACATATACTGCCGATGAATGATAGCACAGCACTGCGAATATGAAATACTTAAAAATGGAAGCTACGCTTATAGTATATACACAAAATTTGCTACAATCTAATTCCATGACGCTAAACAGCGAAAATGAATTTCATGTATGATGGAAGCTACGTATACGGCAGTGTGCAAAAAACATATATGGTCGAATTCCTCGACGGCAACCTACAACCATAAATTCTATTTAACCTCAAAGCTAAATATGCGGCAAAAGTGCAAAACTGAAGATGATCGAATCCATGACGCCAAGCTGCGACCATGAATTTCATATAAGATGGAAAATACGCTTGCGGCATATGCGCAAAATTTGATATGATCGAATTCCATGACGCTCCGCAATACCGCCTACTTAAAACCTTTCCTTTTTTTAGCACTCACATTCGCGGATGAACGGATACCACCTTCAATGTATCCCCGAACGGAAATTTATTAAATTTTTGTAACAAAGATCCAACAATTGGAAAGAAAATGAAAGACGATTATCCCTTATGCAATGAAATTAAGAACAATGGAATGCAGCCTTTCTGGCTGCGTCTTTAATTAACAAAGTGAAGCATTGTTTTGGCAGAGCGCTGGATTCCCTCAGAAATCCACTTTTTCTGCGCAGCTCCGCCAGCTTCTCTACGCGAAATTCATTGTTGCGTTAAGAGCAAACGAAGAGGGGAGAAGGCGGAGGTGCTGGTATACCTTCTCTAAATGGGAAAAGATGAAGCTCAAAATGTGAGCTTGAGGTACCATGAGGAGAAGGGCGCACCATAGAATGGTTTGATTTGTTTCAATTAGCTGCGCAGGTACCAGTTTGGGTCTCTATCCAGCGTGTTTCTGCTGACGTCGAGCCATGTGTCTATTCAGGAATCGGTGCCGCCGACTCTTGTGGTAAGAATACGTGTCGTGCTATTATTGCGGGGTATCTGTCTATCCAAACCCCATAAGTGGGTTGTGAGTGTCCGCGAGGACTCCAGTTACCACCAGCAAACGAGAGGAATAGAGGTGAAAGTGGGTTCGTTCTGTACGTGTCTGTACATGGTATATCTGTATGTCTTTCCACCCAAAAACTGAGATCGCAATCTAATGCAGGCAGTCAGGTAGGTTGACCTAGATGTGAAAAGTTCCAAAATGACTGACTCAACACTTTCAGTCCCTCTCCCTCACGGGTGATGGTAAAACGCCATCAGGCGTTCTAGTTTTTCTTATGTTATTAGTGGCCCTCGCCGCCATTAGATATCGGTGTCAATAATAATTACTTCAACGGAACTCTCTTTTCTCCGCTCACGAACATTTTTCCCTTTACCTTCATTAGTTATTTATTCAATTACGTATCATCAGCTAGGATACAATTCACTTGGTCAAAGAAGAAAACAAACTCCAGTATTTAGGCTACCACCAACCACTTAAGAGTGTTTTTGCGATCTCGTTAGGGCTTAGTATTGAAAATCTTGACAAAGTAACGGTCCCTTCACTGTTCAGCGAATGAATATCTTTCCTGTCTTATCCGTGAAATCGGGACGGAGAGACACCAACGTGTTGTATTATATAAGATTGCAGGATGGTTGAGTCAAGCCTGAACTAAGCACGAATTTTTACGGGTAGTACTATAATTGTGGCTCACTCGAAAGGATCGGGTGGGTATGCAAAAGAGTTAACTCTTTACCGGCAGATGAAACACGCCCCCGTAGAAATTAAATTAAATTCAATTAATTAAATTGAAGTAACCATAAATGATCAGTTGCCCTCTAAAGGTCTGTTTCATTCAATAGCTAGCCTCATAGCTGGCCTCCTTCATCACTAGCTCATCAGTAGTTGGCTTCCTACATCCTGGTATAGCTAGTCTCTTTCATCAAAAGCTTCTTAGTAGTATGCACCATTCATCCTAGAATAGCTAGTTTCCTTTATCAATCGCTCGCTAGTCGTTAGCTCATTTCATCCAGGAATAATTAACCTCCTTCCTCTAGGGATAGGTAGCCACTTCATTGTGGGATAGCTGTAGCTTCCTTCGCCTTAGAATAGCTAGTCTACTTCATCCTGTAATAGATAGTCTCTGTCATGCAGTAATACATAGCCTTCTTCATCCAAGAATAGCTAATCTCCTGCATCGTTGAATAGCTAGTCCCCATGCAGGACTAGCTAGTCTCCTTCTACCAGGAAAGCTATACCTCCTTCATAGTGAAATATCTCGTGTTCTTCATCAAGAGCTCCTCAGTCACTGGCCTCCTTCATCCAGATCCTGGAGGCACAGCAACAGCTGGCCTCCTTCACTTCCAGTAAAAAAAAAATCTGATTGAAACTGACAGACTAGTTTACAGTCAAACAGTTTTTCTTTTACATAATTTGAAACACGACATGGTAGTTATCGTTACTAGAATCACGTTTCAATATTCTAGCAAACTCATCGAGTAATTTAATACATGAAGAGTGCAATATTATTATGAATTAGTGCTAGCAAATTGCAACTGCCATTTTTACAAGACGGGGCACCAGTGCGCTGTGTACAAATATGGCACTTTCCTAATACAAAGTTGTCAGTTATTTTTGTAACTTAAATTGCAACTGTGATGGAAATATCTGCAAGTGGAAAAGGATCAAGTCTGTTCCATCAGTCTTCCGGGCGCGTCAGAAATTTAACAAGATAATATGTGTTGGATTAGGTTAGGGGTTGGGTTATGTTAGGTTGGGTTAAGTTAGGTTAGGATGGGTGATATTAAGCACGATTGATGACAGTAGGCTTAGTCAGATTTGGTTAGATTAGACTAAGTTAGTTTATTTTCGCTCAATTTAAAGTAAATTAGATTTGGATAGGCTTGTTAGATCAGATTAGGCTTGGTCATGTTAGTTTAAGCTAGGTTAGATGAGTTTAGGGCACGCAATGTTAGACTGTAGATTAGGTTAAATTAGCTTTTTTAGTAATCCTGTAAAATAAGAAACAAGGATGTAGCTATAATCAGATGCATGCCTCAAATGCATCTTTGGCCTAAGTTATTTTAATCACAACGTTTTTTTTTATTCGAATGTCCCTAATTTCCTCAACTGCCAGGTTCTATGATCAGACTCAATAATTCCTCTATTTTGAAATCTCCCGCATTAAATTACAGTAAATCCATCCAACCAGAGCACGGATTTTGTGTCTGCCAATTACCTTCCCAAAAAACTTTCACACTCAATTCATTTCCTAAAAATTTCTCCCAAACTTCTCCAAATAAAACTCGGAGATAAGTTTTTAACCACAGAATCTCTCGCTAAAACTGGCACAATCTCTCCGTAGATTTTTTTCACGAAAATCTCTGTATTAAGCAAGTCATTACACGGCGGCCCAGTCTATTGTCTCGAACTTTGCTAAAGTCCTGTCCCAAAAACCGCCTCCGGTCGGTCTCTCTCTATTCCGTCGCCGCTGATGGAAGTTTACATTTAGGACATTTAAAGCAATGTGACAGAATCGACTGATTTCTTTTTACCGAATAATTCAGGACGACAGTTGTGCGCTATGCGTGAGAGAAATTTAGATTGATTTCCACATTTTTATAGAACTAGCCGTAGCTTTGCCGCCCCCTTTCGTCTTTCCACCCCCCAACAACCAGCACACTTCCTCCGGCTCTCCGCTGCTTCGTAAAATGAGAATATCCCGCTTAATTGCCGTGAATTGTTTTGTGGCGAGCGCCAACGCAAATGAAAGCATCCGTTGATTAAAAACTGTATAAAGACTTCGGAAATATTTAAACGATTTTGCACTTTTGTTCTTCTCATTGATAACACCGTAATAGTTTAAAACCTCATATACCCTTCCTCGCCTTACTACGCAGCATCATCTCTACGCCTTTGCTGTTCTCATCCACAATAAAATTTTCGAACTATTAAAATAACTTTCTCACCGTTCTTGTTTTCAATACAGAAGTATTTTTAAAATATCAAAATATTGTTCTTTATCAACTGTACTACTCCCATATAGTAAGATTTCTGAAACACTAAGGGTCTTTACAGTTCTGATAGCACTGTGAAATTGCTATTCACATTTTCGAGACGCTAAAATCATATGCCTATAGCATGTGCAGTATTCATCATGCTAGATCTGTTTTAATCAAAGTGTTATAACAATGCTAGATCGGTTACTCTAGGTAATCAATTTGTTTTAGGCTAATTGAATTGCTTGATATAATAACAAGAGAGGTTTCCTAAGGCAGTGTATTAAAGAAGAAGACCTACCGGGGGCCTCACAACCAAAGGTGGTAAAAGCTTTGGTTACTCTATTGAAACTTCTCTGTGTGTGACATAACCCATGATACTCACAGCGCAATATTACCTCACTTCAGATTTGCTAAGAGGATGAGCAGTAACATAATTAAAATTAACATTCACATGAAATATTTTTTTCACGTTACCGACGTAGCGTGTATTGAAAACAAAGTATTCATTTCCAAAGAATAGTGCTCAAGTATTATCTCAATCGAAGGAAGTAAGAGAGGTGATAATGTTTTCATTAAAGATTTAAGCATATATATTTGTGTATATATGTTCGTCTGTCCGCCCAAAAAAACAGGTAGAAGAAGTTGAGCATTTTTCATAACTTTTTATAGGGCGCCTAGCCTCAACATCATGACCACGGCTGTACCGCTCTATACTGTATATACCTAGCCTGAATTCTGCAGACTGTACAGCAGCTGAGGTCCGGCCCCTGCTCGCGGCTCCGTCCATTTGCCTCTTAGACTTTCCCCCGACAACACCTACGCTCCCCTTACCTATTAACAATAAAGAAATTTTTATTTATTGATCGTAGCCTAGGTTTTTTACTCTTTCTTCTGAAGATGGGATTTTTCATCCGAAACGTTAAGGTTTTATATTAGTCTACTTCTATTTGTTATTCTATATTTACCATTGCATAGTTATAATAGGTGTAGTTTCAGCCGCATAATGATCTTGACGTTTTCCACGCTCTACATTGCTTTAAAGTATCGCAATAGGAATTAGTACGGATCGACTCTTAGTGATGTTCATAAATTGTTTCACCTGCTAGTGTACTTCATTATATATTTCTGATTATATAATTCTACAATATTTCGTTTTAAATCAGTAATGGTATTCCAATTTTACTTGTGATCTGTGCTTCTTTCACTCGCAATGTATTTCATTTGACCAAGATGAAGCTAACCCTAAGATGAAAATAATTCTGACTTTTATTGTCCGTATGTTTTTCGTTGTTTACAATAGCCTGAGGTGGAAGCTGCAATTCCAGTCTCGCCAGCATGTCTTGGAATCTAAAGAATCATCACGCGCACAGCGCCTGGATTTCCCTCCAGTAATATTGCAATTTTTCCCAGGAATGTTACGAGTTATGTTCGCCTCTTGCATGCCATATAGCTTGAGCTTCGGAGATAAAACGACCACTCAAGATTTGTTGGAGCTCTCGAAAATTTTTCGTCGAGAAGGCTTGGACTTCAGAGTCGGTCGGTCGCCCTCCCTGCCGTGATAAGGGCCTTCCAAATCAGCGTCTCTCACATGTCAGTTTGGGCCCCTTTATTTAAAGTGACTAATGCCCCTCTAAACAGATCGCCGAGCGCATTCGCTGCCGAGAAATCCTCCAAGACTTAAAAGCTGTAGCAAGTTGCTTCTCGAGACACAGGCGGCCGGTCCCGCAGTATGGTCGTAGTCAACAGCATGGCAAAATGAAAGGAGTGTCGGTTTTGAAATGTAATACTGAGACATTAAAACATAATTGCTACTGCAATGACGAAAGAAGTAGTGAGACTGTCGTTCCTAAACATTAGGGCAGAGATGGTAAATTATAATTACTGAAAACTACGATAAGAGAAGGAAAAATTATTTTTTAAAGAATACTGAGACGTGAAAGTGCATTTACTTCTGCAATGATACTAGGAGCAGTGAACTGTCTTTCCATTAGCTACCTAGTACAGAGATGGTAAATTATAAATCAACGCTAACGCTACTAAAAGGAAAGTAGTTTAAACTACTCCTCTTAAAATGTAGTACAGTACATGTACATTGTACACCGCTCGGAGAAGTAGCAAGTATATTTTAATAAACCTAATAGGTAAACACAAAAGCGTAATTGCCTCTGTAACGACAGGAGAAAAAGCAAGAAAACTGTGTCTCAACTACGATCAGGAGATAAAATCTCCTCATAGTCGTACCAACTGCTTCTGCGCAGACTAAAGGAGTAGCATGAATATTGTATGTAAGGAATTATGCCAAGATAATGAAAAGCAGCAATTGCTTCTGAAGGAATGAGCGCCATAACTAACAAGGAAGTTGTTACCAACACGAAAGTATTTTTTGTTTTTACTATACAACACAAGCATGATAATCACATTCGTTTTCACTACGGCAACACAATGAGCAACGAAGTGTAACTAAAAATAAAATAAATTCATTATTAATTGATTAATTATCGTTTAAGCAAAGCTAAGAGAGATAAGAAGAACTAGAGCATTCTGAGAGCGTATACCTCCGCCAAGTAAAACAACGGCAACGAAAATTAAAATTGGCACTGAAACTATGATTTTCTTCGTATAAACACCAAAATCTAATCATTTGTGCCTTTGACATTATTAGCAATTTCTGTTATTTTCTTGTAGATCCGTTCATAAGTTTTCAGTTACGCTGCTAACAAACATTATGACAAACATAAGCCAAACACACAAATGGACCAACCAATCATTTATGTCTTTCAACATTACTAACAACTCCTGCAAATTTCATAAAGATCCATCATAATTTTTTGAGTTATTGTGCTAACAAGCATAAATTCACACACAGTGACAAGCAAATGAACAGATCTTCACAAAAATTTGGTCATTTACTCTTCGTATTATACATAACAATTCATGTAAATATAATGAAAATCCATCCATAACTTTCTGAGTTATGGCCCTCCGAAAAAAATATGCAGACAAACAAACAAACGGATGAACATATTTTCACCAAAAGTTAATCATCTATTACTGTTAACATGGCTAACAATCCCTGTAAATTTTGCAAAGATCCGTTCATAACTGTTTGAGTCATCTTAGTGACAGACAAATATACAGACAAACACGACAAAATCTTAACCTTCTTGGCGGAGCTAAATATACTTGTGAAATGCGACAGAACCACATTACCGAATAATTGCCTCGAATAATTCACAGGAACATCACTGACGGGTTACTTAAGTATTTGAAGAGGGATAGTCGTAGTCTCCTAAGAAGGGTATAGCCTACTGGGTAGTGAGTAGGCACTTAATGTGCCGAAAATTAACAGTACTCCATTGTACTATCAGACCTTCCTCTCAGTTCATGATCTAACATGGAGGCTAAAGCGTTATAGTAGATGTAGTCGGTGACTGTGCAGTTCAACTAGCAACTCAAACCACGGAAAATTACAAGTATTCCCCCATGATTTCTTTTCTCCAATCCAGAACCAAATGTTCGTTTCCCCACAAGTAACACAGCTGCAGAGCCATTGATTTTCTCGGTGGCTCCATAATATGGACCAAAAAATTCGGTGATCTCGGGCCTCCTTTTCGCAGTTTTTGCCCTCAGCATTACGAACGTGGAAACGGATATCGTATGGACTTTTCCATGCGTAAGAATTAGATGAAATAGAGGGACCGGATTTCTTCATTCAAGCCTCAAAAATTGCAACATTATTATGCCGCTGAAATTAGAGTAGGCCGCTCCGAATATGAGAAAGAGACGTTTGGTTACGGCCCACAAGAGTTTCGCGGGAGGCAATTCTTTCTCTGTGTGTGTTAGGGGTAAATTGGAATGAACTGTTATTTGACAGAACACGGGGAAATTCCTCATTCTACGCACACAGAGATATTTTAGGAATTTGGCGTGTTTCTCTAGGTGTTATAATAAGTTGAGCTGAATTATTTTATTGAACCCTAAATAATTTCTCATTCTTTTTTTTAGCGATTCTACAAGAATTCTAAGTATTTCTCTGAGTGTTAAAATATGTTCGTTTCAGTTGTTTTTTATCGGTATATGTGAAAATTCTTTATTCCACTAAGATTAAAATATTTCAGTAATTTTGCGTTTTTCAAAGTGTTACATTTAATCAGGTGAGCTGAATTATTGTTGTGTGATAGAACAGACGGAAATTCCTTCTTTTGTCTCAAAGATTTTACCAATTATTTTGTGGGTTTTTCTGTGTATTATAAAACTTTATAGAGAAATATTGCTTTACGGAACACGTGTAAATCGTTCGCTTGAAAGAAATACGAGAAGAATTTTGAGTATGTATTTTACAGAGCTTTACGACAAGTTTTGCAGAGAATTTATTTCGTAGAATGTGTGCGAATCCCTCATTCAACTGATAGAGATATTGCAAGAATTTGTGCGTTTCGAAGAGTATTCTAAAAATTGTATTAAACTGCTACATCAAAGAACATTCGAAAATTAATAATCTATTTTAACTAAGGATATTGTATAAGTTTCACCTGTTTCTCTAAGTGTTATACAAAGTAGGATTGAACTGTTACTTCTTAGCATAAATCCTTCATTTGTATGATTACGAATTAACAATAGACATTCTGTACCATTCCGAGAATGTTGGGTTACGTTGGTATAGGCTGTTGCATAACGGAATACCTGAGTCAAGCGGACCATTACTCTATATTTTTCTTTTTTTGTAACGTAATTGATAATTTTTAATGAACGCTTATATTACAGAGGTTAGGAAAATATTTTACTTATCTGAAATTAAATGTGAAACATAATAAGTTTAAGTCTTTCGTGAAGTGTGTTGCGGTAAGCTGGAATTAATTGGAATTTTTAACTACTAAAATTTCCTTTGATAGACTCTCCAGGCTAATTTCTCCAGTAATTGTGTTGGCCTATTTTAACAAATCCCCATCACTTTTTCCCAAAAGCGTTTTTCGTAGCGCGTGTCAGCTGAATTTGATTAACTAACTTTAGCAGAACTACTCTATATACAATATTTAGTCCGCTAGCAGCAGCCTAGGGCACTGAACTTATGACTCTGGACGTTGAAGGTTCGCATACCAACACAGACAGGTGAGTTTTGCAGTGCTTGACACACTGACTCAGCAGTTGATAGACAAATACAGCTACTCAGAGGCACTTGCCTTTCACAGAAATTTGGGAAATAGAAGGAGCACAGCTAGTTGAATAAGATCCTTCTATCGATGCGCCACAGGTCTTGACCATCCTTGGGCGACTGCAGCCGCACACTTCTCTACGACCAGTGGCCTATATCCTCAGCACGAATCAGTGCGTGTGGGTTTCCAGTAGGGGTGCAGTCAGGCTAACTTTACCTTTACCTTTTAGTGCAATACTTGCTATCAGTTGAAGTAAGAGTAAATCAATTCTATATTCTATTGATAAATTATCTAATTTAGATAAACTGTTATCTTTAAATTATATTAACAAATTACTCTATCCCATCATATTACGTTTTTAACTCAAAACGTTTTTGCTAATTACTTCTTCCAAATTAACTGTTATACTATGAAGCTTTTTTTCGCAAAAAGACTTTGTTCACATTAACTGTTATAGTTAATTCCTTTTCTAAATATCCGTAGAGTTTCGGTGTGTCCAATATACGCTTCAGCTGAATTTAGACATGTGGCCAAACTGAGGCCCAGTCACAGGAGTAGTCACAGGCTGTGGCCACAGGCTGTAGCCGGGCCACAGGCTGTAGCCGGGCCACAGGCTGTAGCCGGACCACAGGCTGTAGTCGGGCCACAGGCTGTAGCCGGACCACAGGCTGTAGCAAACGGCAGTAGGTATCTACATCTTCTCTTCAATAACATAGTGCATTCGTATTCATTGAAGTCGCAAAATAAAGTTATTTTACTTGCTCTGCACTGTGGTGCCAGTTCCTAATGCATCCTACCGTTTCTGCACTCACTTGATTTAATATTTTGAAAGTTTACCGCCTCCGCAGTGCTGATGTTATTTACCCTACCGTCAAGAATCATCTGATAAATGTATATATACACTTTCCGACTGTGTGTAGTAGTTTTCGTTATTTTGCTATGGAGAAAACTTTCAAATATAAACCGAGGCGAGTGTCGACAATTTGTCTTCTTCAACAGAGCAGACCATCCTCCTTACCGCGTTGCCAAAGTTACTGACAAAGTCAATTCATATATTTTTTTTTTGTTTTTCATTATGACCTATATAAATATCAGCCTTCAAAATACACGGACAGTATCTTTTACTGGCCTACTTGCAATATTCAGCAGTTCTGGCATGTGAGGAAACTAGATAACGTAGTGTAGCCTATTCTTGCCGGTGACTTGAAACTTTTGACACTAGAAACTAACCTAGTGTGTCCCGTCCCATTGGTGACATCCCCTGTACTATTAAATTACTGTATTCGCGAAAACCCACAGCTCACAACATAGCATACACTGCACGATAAGCGTCAGAGAGGCACTGAACAACGAACACACATTGATCGTTTGACGCGGACATACCTGGTGATGGTCTTACACCACGAGACGTTCTAGTTGTATGTACTTTGTGACCGTGTGTTGCTTGTGAGAGGACATAACTGAATATCCCACCCAACCGGCTCTGCTACTTGCATTTCCAATGGTAGGCCTCTGGAATATCCTTCTGCACACAAAACTGAATATCCCACCCGACTGGCCCTGCAAGTTGCATTTCCTGAGGTGGGCCTCTAGAATATCCTTCTGCACACAGAATATCCCACCCAACTGGGCCTGCTACTTGCATTTCCTGAGGTGGGCCTCTAGAATATCCTTCTACACACAAAACTGAATATCCTGCTACTTGCATTTCCTGAGGTGGGCCTCTAGAATATCCTTCTGCACACAAAACTGAATATCCCACCCAACTGGGCCTGCTACTTGCATTTCCTGAGGTGGGCCTCTAGAATATCCTTCTGCACACAAAAAAATAGAGGGAAAACCCTCGACGTATAGAGGCTAGGGCCTCGTATCATAAATACCACCAAACGCTCCTGTTACCATGGCAGCCTAGCCAGGCGTGAGCACCTCAAGAAATGCCCCTAAAAAGCTCGTTTTTCTTACCCTAAAAAGGGGGCAATAATCCAAAACAGGTCAGCAATTGTGGTCTCAACTCTTCATGTTCATATGGCGTTCTCCCACGCCGGATTCCCAATGTAAATAATGGTAAAGAGTTGGTTGCTTACAGCGCCATTAACCCGGGATTACTTGGCTACCCCAAAAATATTCCGACACAATAAACGCACTAAAAAAGGCTGCCGAAAAAAAGAAGTCGGCATCATTACGACCCGGGCCAAACAAGGTGAATATTAGGGGCCCTGGTGGCAGGATAAGGGGAACTCCATGCTAAGACCTTTGCCTGTTATAAATAAGCCAATTCTGCTTTGCCCTTCAGAGCAAACTTTCCGACATTTTGCGCTATCGCGTAGCCTTCTGAATAATAAGTTGGTTGACCTATAGTATTCTTTTTCCCACTTTGAAACGACAAAAAAATTTTTTTACATGGTTCCTAAATTTCAAAGATACAATTATGCTTATTGCTTGCTTTTTCTTCAAGATATGTTACGACTTATCCAAGCATTTGAATGTATTTTCTAAACGTCAGCGATATACTTTGGCATGATGCACTTCTACAATGTACTTTGTAGTGGCCAATTTTTTTACCAACAGATACTGTGAAAATTGAAAAGTGGTTAATATGTCTGCATAACACAATTAATTAAATGATTAAGCCAACTGTTTATCGTGAGCTGTTGACATCGAGGCTCTTATGTGACACCGAATAATTAAGTTAAACCTAAAAGGTTTTTGATGCACTTAAAAGAATACAAGAGAAAGCTAGTTATTAGTTATTGCGGGAGCCCTACAAATTGCTATTAAATTGTTAGAGAAGCGGATATTCGTTCACCAATTAAACGACACAGCCACCCTTAAGGCTAATCTTTTGTCGTACTAGCATTGATTGATCAAAGGAATCATTTCTTTAACCAAAAAACCTTTGCACGTAGTTGATAATCTTCAGAATTGTTAGTTGTAACTAGGTGAACTCGACCTGATTATGCTGCTTCATTCTTTAGTTTAGTTGAAAGTCATTTACCTACAGAGGTAATTTCTCTTAGAAAGAAAAGATAATTATGTAAGTCGTTTGGTGATTGTCGCACATTGTGAGACGTATGTTGGCTATTGGTAGATTTTATATTTTTAGACACTAGCAACAGTAGTGTATAAAGCCGCGAATCGGACACTTTTGAGAGTAGGTTCCGGCTCCACCTACTTCCGGTTTCCTAGGCCCCGCCCACTTCCGGTTTGCGCCCCCCCCCCAGAACCCCGCTAAAACGGTAGTGCATTGGCCGTTATAAACCGGAAGCTCACGCGCGAGGGCAGCCGCGAGGGTAGGTTGCCCTCAAAAGTATCCGATTCGCGGCTTTATACACTACTAGCAACTACAGGAAATAATAGATAGTGGAGCATTGCTACCTGGATACAAGCAGGCCGACAGTATGATACCGAACTGCCAGAACTTTCAGTTTGCCATACAGCAACTTTCTTAAGCAATATTTCAAGTAATGTTATTTCTACGAATATAAGAAGTTTTAGTTGGTATTTAGAAAGTTAAATCCAATAGTATGCAAAAGGTTGTCAACCAGTGAACCTCTTTCATCTTTTCCTCCATTAATCTTCACCTTAATATGTATGTAAAATCCGTTTATTTAACCTCCTAGTAGCAACTGAAAAATATGAAAAAAATCTAAAAACCAAGTTAGAAGTTAATTGTTTTATCATCCAGTGTGCCATTCCTCGTATTGACTTTTGAATTTCCGATAAAAACGTGCGAAAATCCCTGTATTATCCTGAAGCAGGCACAGTAGACAACAGCTTTTGCTGTGTCAAATGTAAAAATGTAACAGCAGAGGTAAAGGTAAAGTCGTCGAACCAACACAACCTAATTAGGAAACCCAAGTGCACTGGTTCGTACTGGTGGAAAATGTCCACTAGGTCCAGGAAGGGGTGTACGGTTGCATTCGACCACCCATTGTCCGAGCTATGGCATCATATTGAAGGAAGACTCGATCGACAACTATCGCTCCCCTCCCGACCTTAAGGTGTCTCCTAGTCATTATGAGCGAAATAATTTTTGACGCTGCTTATTCAAGCATCAAGATGTTTCCTTCTTGGCTGGGATCGAGATTTTGAACTCCTGATAATGAGCGATTCAACAACCCTGAGCACTGAGCATCTGGTGGCATAGTGTACGGTGAAAGAACATTATGAATCTATTAATATTCATATCAGCTAACAAGGGTTCCAGTTTCTTCTTAATCTTGTCCTCTATTCTTCATTTTAATCCTATGCAAATTCCAGCGGCTCTCCAGAAACAAGCGAAGCAACATCAGCTTTTGCTGGCCACTAAAATAGCTCATACGGTCCAATTGCCGCTGCCTGTTTATGTCTCTTTTCCTCCTCGCAATGAACCTTTACCCAGCGCAACTGATAGAGAAAAGTACAGAGCAGCAGCAGAGATGGTCTTGTGTTCTCATTTCCTTGGACTTGTTACTCAGAAATGCATATAAGCAGTCGTTATATGTTCAACACGGCCTAATGAGAATGGGGAACAATTTCGGCAAGGTAATGGAGTTGGAGTGTCTTCCATTACCTTCATAATATTGGCAGCGCAATTATTCTGCAGAAGGAACAGTGAAGAACGTTGCACTATAGCCTATGGTGGAGCTGTGCTTGTTGGAATTCAATATCTGAAGGAAATTAAGCTTCAGCCATATCTTACTATCAACAAGCAGTGCTGAAACTGAATATCTAAAGGATTTTGAGTTTTAATCGTGTTTCTCCTTGTAAGAAATGGTGCTTACTTAATTGACTACTGAAAGTAAATTAGTTTTCTGGCATCTCTCAACATCCAAGAAGCAATAATGATTAATACCCGTAGGAATTATAATTTCAGCAGTTGTCGATATTCAAAGCCCAATGATAATGAAGATGAAATATCTTGAAGGACGTTATTACGGTCATTTCATCAAATCTAGGACACTGCTTGATTGAAACTGAATACCAGCCAGACATTTTTCTAGTATTTCTCCATATCAAAGGCGGAAGAATGAATGA
Organism: Parhyale hawaiensis; assembly: GCA_001587735.2. Classification (NCBI taxonomy): domain Eukaryota; kingdom Metazoa; phylum Arthropoda; class Malacostraca; order Amphipoda; family Hyalidae; genus Parhyale; species Parhyale hawaiensis. The sequence goes on from LQNS02277100.1 coordinate 3,767,596, forward strand.
ACCCGGATAGCGTAAACAAAACTCTGTCTTCTTTTTTATAGTGCACTATCAATTAAACAGCATATGGGAAAAAAAGAATCCTTTTTGTCCTTGGTTAATATTCCGAGCTCAGAATGTATTGAATGAAATTGAATAGTGGAAGAAACTAGGTTTCTTCTACATCTGTACTATATAATAATGCACGTGGTATTTTTATTTATTTATAACTATATTTATATCTCTCCTGTCACGCTCTATGGGAATTAGATAGGAGAAAATTCAGGTGCCGAAGACGGTATCTTGGATACGGGCACACCAGGTGAGGGACCTGAGCTCGCCTGCATGACCGTGTCTGAGCATGTTCATTGTTAACAGGTGCTACTTTGGATGTCACTTAACTACGCCTCTTAATATATATCCAATTTTTTAGGCGGAATGCTGAATTTTCATTCAAGAAGCCTGCTGAACAGTAACAAACACAGGAGACAGTTTGGGTTTTCTTAAAGTGCTAATTTTCTGCCGTCATTTATAATAATGGCTCGGGCCTGTAGTCTTCTAATATAATACAAGTATCACTGACTGAAGCTAAAAGTCTGAGGTAATCGGACTTAACCGAGAATTTTAAAAACTTGCCTTTTTGTCAAAACTATGAATGTCGGTTGCTCTACAGAAAGTGAAATACTTTCTCAAGCTAACGTTCCTTTGTAGAATATCGACTTCAAGCCAAATGCATCCGCTCCATTTCCTGTAAAAAACATGAAAATAACAAAATGCCTCAGTAACGTTCTAGTTCAAATTTTTGAAAACAAAAACTGCAGAAGTTTCTCTACTCGAAGGTATGTGAATACGCCAGTTTGAAGTTTTGAGCAATAACCACTGTCCCCGATAATGAATATATTTTTGAGCAAATATGTGTCATAGCAAAATGTTCTACATATTTCTAACTCTTTACGTCAGGACACGAACATAAATTCTTGCATTTTTAACAAGCATTACGAAGAAACTAATATGAGCTTAAGAACATTCTTTAAATGTAATCGCACAAACTCCTTTACAATAAGGAACCTTTACTATAGCCAATAGGAACATAAGTGTCTTCAAAGACAAGTATATGAATTCCTCTGCCCTAAAGAACTGAACAAGCCAACATGATCATATGTAGTCTTTCATAACAAGCACACCACTTCTTCTACAATACGGAACCTTAACAATCCAACAGGTACAACAAAGTCCGTAATATCCCAAACACAACCTTTTCTACATTAAAGAATCTCAAAAAGCGAATAAGCACATAAAAGTCTTTCACAACAAACACACAAATTCCTCTACAATAAGGATCCTTAACAAGCCAACAGGAATTTAAGAAGCGTCTCCTTTGGTCTCGGTAAGACTGTTTATGACCAACGTCAAAGACTAGTTAAGGCTTGCCCATAATCTCCATTGTATATTCCGGCTCCTCGGTGCCTCTGGAATAGAATTAGTCTCATAATTAAGGAGGTCCTTTTACAGTAACATCATCTGCCTGGCCTCGTACAGCCTTTGAGGTTCGTGCCCGCGCAAATGGGCTGTCCGGCATATGGAAATAAGTCTCGGCGCGCTAAATGGACTCAGCGAGAATAAAGTTATTTTTGCGTGGCAGTGAAGTCGCTGCAGAAGCGGCCCCGGTCTTACTCGCGTAACACGGCGAAGGTACCCAAGATATACGTGCGATGGAGTGGGTTTGTGGAAGGGAAGACATACATTTCTCTTTGCATAGGCCTTTAATTTATGATACTGAACGTGCCTTCTTTGGAGAAATATCACTGTTACAGTCAAACCAGCGAAAGCAGTTCTCTAGGGGCCAGGCTGAACTGAACGCACCAGTGCTAAATCTAATCTATTGACGAATGCACTTTGAGTATTCGAATATAAATATAATTTCATCGATTGAGACAAGTTATACCACGCGCTTAAGTGAGATTTGGCTAAGTTGCTTTGCGTTCTTAGCCACACCCACCGGACTCCTTACGCTGGTTTGACTATAGGAGCTCTGTATTCTTCTGATGATACGCCAAACCTGTGCTGAACCTGGAAGCTGTAATTTTTATAATATCATAAGTAGCTCAAGACAGTTGTGGATATTCCACGGTCATCTATGTCAAAAGTTTATATGCTGATATTGCTGGGTCCTCATAAGAACGATATTTCTTCTAAAGACAAACAATTGGTTCCTTTTTTCTACACCATCCAAGTAGAGGCGCCGCTGATGTACACAAGGCTACGTGATTGCAAGAGTACTGACTGTAACGTGACACGTGCTTTTCATATGAAGGTCATAGTACAGAGGCCACTCTGTCTGGGAGTCGCTCAAAATTGCAATTAGTCCGTTTATGGTGTCTGTTTCCCATTCGCCGTTAAGGCCGGGCATGAATCGTGGCTACAATCAAAATATCAAGCAAAAATATGGCAGTATGTGGTTATGCTATCTGTCTATCCACGTGGTTGTTGTTTGTTTGTTTGTCAGCCAGTCTCTCGAGAAGTATTATGTCTACCGGAGGTCTGAAATCTTAGTATGAAAATACCTATGACGCAGAAGGCTTACACATACATATGCTGTCAATTATCAAATGCTTTTCTATACCACTTCCACTTTGTTCCTTTGATAAAGCTTCCGTTACTCCAGGTGTCCTTTGTCGGAGGTGCATTTTTTGACTTTGAAATAGCTCCTTTTTCCAGTGCACTAGCCAATGACACTTCTTTAGAAATCGCCAATTGAAAACTTTTTTCGGCTGGTTAACCTCATGCAAGGCTGGCCATTGAATTGCTCTTCTCATCGATGGCTATTGGGACTGTCTGTATCTACGATAGTAGTTAGTGCTTGGAGTTGGAGCAGTAAACCCAGGTAACTCCACTGCATTTGCTCAATAGTTAAAGCCTCCTTCGTCTACCTCCAGAGCTCGCTCCAATGACAGCTAATAGCAGAAATCATTTTTCGATAGGGAAATAACTGACAGGCTTTTGGGACTCCTCGCTTAATGATCGCTCTTCTCATTAGCCAAAATTAGAAAGGAAATCCTGCAATACATGCATGCCTGTAGCTGATAGCATTGAGATTAAAGCTCTTGGAAAAATTAGGACTAGATCAATTAGATCTTTAGCGGAATTGTGGACAACTATACTTTTTAGGTCAATCGTATTGCACCCCGCTGGAAAGGGAAGATAATTTAAAAAGACATTCCTCGGTATATTATACAGAGTATTTCAGTCAGCTACTGCTTTGTGGTGAATCAGACTTTTCCCTCGTTAGAACAGATAGATAATTTAAAAAACGTAGTCCCATGTGAGATGCTAAGGACGGGCAATTGCTCTTTTTAGCAAATCAGACTCCTCTGGGGAAAAGTGATAGATACTTTAACAGGTTTTGACGGCTATGGAATATTGTCGTTTGCCAAACTTTAAAACACAGTATTTACTATGTAGTACATTCGAGCAACGACAGCTTTGTAATATCTTGGTAGAGTGAGTCGAACATTTTTCTTTTCAGATATAAGTCATCCGCCCATTTTTCGGTAGGGCACTCCAGTATTGTGGAGTCGTATTAGATTTCGATGATCACCGAGTGAGATGTACCGAGATATAAGATATATATCTGAGAATACGATAGCTTGATGTATAAAGCTGCATGTCGATACCTTGTTTAGCGATAGCTTATTATACTGGTACAATACTTAATACCTTAACAGCTAAAAACTACCATGATATGCGAAACCTTCGTATGCAGTTGATATATTTTAGCATAGCATTCGTGAAGTTAACTTCAGATTATCATTAGGGCTGTGACTTTGCATATCCTGCATATGCATATTGAAAACGCATGTGCTTTTAACAAAATGCACATGCGTTTTAACAAAATGCATATGCACTTAGAAAATTGCATAAGCTTTCAAAAAAATGCATATGCATAAATTAATATGAGACTTAAAAAATAGCTTTTTAAACTTGTTCTTCTTTAGATGCAAACAACATATATTCATAGTACATCCAAAATGATAAAATTCAATGTAACTATATGAAAAACAACAAGAATTTAAACGTTTTATAACGAGCTCATTTCAGTATTATCCAAAAATGAATGATTCAAAACTATCAACGACATAAATTCAATACTAACAGGCGATCTTCTACAAGGAAATGGAAAGGAAATCATCACACAACTTAGTCCATCAGATATGGCGAGTCTTCTGTACGCACCTTTACAATCGCTTAAGAATATTTTAGCCGGTAAGAAGAGGAAATTTAACTTCGAATATTTAAAATGCACAATTATTATCAAAAGTAATCCACATCGTATTTGATTTGTTATTCTAAACTAGGTAATATTATTTACAGTTAAAAATTTATAACATTCATCAAATTTAGGACTTGCTATATGTTTAACAATTATTATTGATGTATAATATTTACCACAATATATTTGGAGCTCACAACCCCAAGGGTCACTAGTGCTTTCCCCGCAGGAGATGCTGCAACTTGTCGCAGTTTCTGCTGACGATGTTAGTTTTGTAAAGATAGGTAGGCTTTCAATATTTCCCCTTCTGTTTCGGGAGGTGCGCCGCTGATCGAGATAGCCAACCTATTCCAGTTAGACTTCTACCTTCTTGTATTTCGTTTCCTTCCCCTGCGCGGCGTAGCTGAGTGAAAGCATTTAGCTGTGCAAGGGGGTTCAAGATGCACAACTTGCGTCTTTTTCCTGTCAGTAACGCACTAACCGCTTAGAATCTGAGACCTATCGGCAAAAAGCCGAAATAAAAATCATTGAAAATTTGAAACTAGACGTACGGTAAATAAAAGTACTGTTGCAACGATAAAAATCATTTGTTTTATTTTGTCATTATTAAAATGGACAATATAAATTGTAAACTCTCAGACTAGACCGGTTTCGATAAAAATCATCATCAGTGAGATCTGCAAAGAAAGAAAGTATGAACATTAAACTGTTTTCAATGCGATTGCTTGGAAATAACAATTACAAAATTCCATACCTGTGCAAATAAGTAAATGCTATCCTATATAACTAGGTAAAAGAAAGCGGTAAAAAGAAAAGTATAAAATTATTGAAGGATACTTCCTAACTACTGCTGCGATTTTAAAACAACAAAGAACTAGTTTACATGGTTAGGTTCGTGGGACTTAACGGGTATTTACACAATAGACAGGGGCGCGGAAGATTGGTCGATGTGCAAGGTGGGGCATTCAGTTTTTATGTACATTTATTCTAAAATACGTAATTCAGATTGAGCCTGTGCAGTGTCTATTATAGTGAAATTGCGGGAATGAAATGGGTGGTTGTTGAATTCACAGTGATCACGAGGGCTGGAGTACTTTCTGACAGTTAGAGGTCTGTTGGTTCGGAAGATCTGCTTAAATGTTGAGAAAAGCAGACTTTGGACTGCTTGATCCTGCTTCCTATGTACGAGTCATTGCAGACCTCGCATTGAAATTTATAAATAATCATGGAACGCAGATCAGACGGTACGGTGTCCTTGAATTTAAAAAATGACTTTACTACGAATGAATTTGTAAGATCAAAGTTAAAGTGAATTTGTGGATAAAATTCTGGTAAAGTATATTTCAAATATTGCACTATTTAGTAAGAAGGACGTCCGATGTAGGCTAGCGGAACGTAAATTTCTTGTCGGGGCACAGTAGCAACTGGAGTTGGTGGGTGATGCTTTCTATTTAAAAGGATTCGGAGATACTAATCGAGCAGAAAAGTGGGATACCCATTCTTTTTGAAGAATGTTCTTAGGAAATTTATTTATTCGTTGAAATAGAAATAAGAAGATGAAAGTATATATGCTCTATGGAGTAACGTGCGGATAGCATTTATCTTATGTATAAGAGGTGTGAAACTGAAAAAACTAGTGCCTAAGCCAGTGAAAGTTGGTTTTCGTTTAACTTTCAGTGGCTACGCAAATGCATTATTTTACAGTGTATAGTACTACTTTACAAAATACTTGTAATGCAACATATTTGTCTGTGTGTAATAAACCTACCAAACCTAACAAAGACAATAAAATTGTTGTCCTGAACATTTACAGAATAGAGATCTTGCATACTCGCCCTATTTTCACTTTGTCACAGCCAAGGATACTTTAGCCTTAAATAGTCCTACGGTACATCTTTCTGTCCTACCCACTCCGCTTCCTTTTAATTTTATCCCCTTATTATGGGCGCTTTGTTCTTTTCTACCTCCGTGTCTCCCACTCACTGTTACCAAGGGTGGAAACCCCACGGTACAGGGTTGCACGATTCTGTCCTCCTACCGCTTGTCCCTGCATTCTTCCTATATTGGGGTCATCATATACATACAATGTATATAGGATAGCTCAAACCCGGATTTTAACAACATTAATTGCAATGATAATCTCATTTCATTTCTCATAGTCTGACTGCCAATAATTAATATTTGTACAGAATATCAAGCCAGTTTTTATCTTCTTTATTTTATGATATTTCATTTTTTTTTAATTCTCTGCTCTGTGAATTCACTTAACAATCTCGCTATTCGTCCTTTCCCTAATGAAGCCAAATTCCTGCTCACGTTTTTCATAATAATAACAGGCAGAGTAAATGTGATGAACTTGTTTGCAAACCTACACTTTTAAATGATTACGACTCGCATGTTTTTTTCTTTTTTGTGGGCTTTTATTCAAAACTAGCGAGACCGATGCAATTAAAACATCAAAGTGCTTTAATTTTTTCAACAGACGACAGCATAGCTACACCACAGAACAAAATGATATCCATATTTCCGAGGATGTTATATCGCCCCAATTACAGTTGCTCGGTAGACAGCTTCGCCCCAATTAAGCTACCAATTAGGCTGGCCAGTAAATTCGTAGACTTATATGCCCAATTTATTATCGCGCACGTAACTGGTGCTGCAGCTGGAGCCCGTGCCCATTAGCGTGGTTATCATCAGGAACCATAAACATGTTTCCCAATTGATGAGACTCATGTTTGTCATATGAAAACACCTTCCTGTTGATTGAATATTGTTTTCCAATGATTAATATGTTCTGGGTTCGTTGTTGTGTTGTCTATTAGCTTTAAATGTTGGCCTTCATACTCTATTGACAAGTTGATTTAATGTGCTTAAATTTTCAGTTGATACGAATATTTTGGATGCAGTGTTGCACTTAAGCAAGTTCTCGAGATCCATATATAACAATAGTTACAATAAACTTTATTTAGTAAACATGGAAACATTACATGAGTAAAATGTTATATGGTAAACCGGAGAATGTATTTTATTTCTAGATTAGAAACAAAGGACATGTCGCAGTTGTCTTACATTCTATATAGACCTCATTACACCCCATTGCTTGGCTTCTGTCAGCCAAGAGTATGCTGATGAATATATTTTATGTTTGCTCTGAATTGACTATAGCATTTTCATTTTTTGCATAAATTGCCCATAGGTTTACATATCTTGGGTTCGGTACTGCTTGTGATTCCGGGGTTACTTTGGTGTTAATATGTTTTCTTTAAATCGAAGTTTTCTTTCAAGCGCGATACTATATTAACCAGCTAATTTTTCTTCTATGACTTTTCTGCTGATAGGACTTACTTCGCCTGGTGAAAATCTTGTTTGAATTTAATTAAATCGATTACCATTAATTTTTTATTCATTTCATCTGAGGGTTATTGCTGTGATTCAGGATTTGTCAAACTTGTGGATTATAATAGGGTTCAAGAATTAGAAATTTATTAGACAATATGCTATTTATTTTCAAACGATAAGTCGGTGAATTTTTCAAATAGCAAGCCTCAAATAGAGCCTAAAGCTTTTTAAAAGTTGCGACTGATTTTCTTTCTGCGCTTGGGAAGGGTTGTTACGAGCATTATATTGAGCTCATACATTTTTCTTTAAATTTATGTACGTATAGATCGTCTAACCACAGATACCAACTAGGAAATCTGCATACACTGATTTGTGCTGCAGGTAATTTCCCGCTTGGGCCCAGAGACTGCAGTCGACCATAGATTATCTGGGCTATGGAGTCGTATGGAGTTAAATCCCGATAGATAACTGCGCCCCCTTCCCTTCGACCTTATAAGGCCAGTTCACTCCCAGTGACTACGAGTGAAAGAATTGCTGACGCTACACATTCCCAGGTGTCAAGACTTTTTCTTCCCTGGAGTGGGCTTGAACTGTCTCTGTCTCATTCAGAAATGCGAGAGTCAGCAACCTTTGGTACGCTACTGGGGCATGCTCGTTCATTTAGTAAATTCGCCAGTCTTTTTCTTACACGAAATTGGCAATCCTTTTCGTGCTCTCTCTTCCCGAATCGTTCTTTCCTTCTTAATTAACACACACTCTGTTTCCGACAAACACGCGTACAATTCTCGCGCATGCTTTCCCTTCGCGTGTTGACTCTAATCCAGCGAGCGATTGCCGATGTTTGGTTTCCAGATTATGATCTGTTTCATCAGCAGATGGTTTATTGGTGCCATTAATTCAACAAACACAACGCCCGGTACAGCGTCGAACAGGCGGCGACAGGCTTCCTGATGTG
>LQNS02277100.1:3776455-3814844 GCA_001587735.2 Parhyale hawaiensis
CATTAACGTAAAAAACTGCATCGTCGGCAAATAAAATAGCGTTCGACTCAGGGAACTCGCCTATGTCGTTAATGTACACGTTAAATAACAAGGGTCCTAAAATGGACCCCTGCGGAACACCAAGAGCAATAGGGCTGAGTGTATCTATTTGATCTCATTGTACGTGGCTACCAATATTTGTGACTGGGCCTAATTACTAGGGTGAATTTTGGCTACTTTGTTTGTACTTGTGAGCTTGTAAGCGTATTTTGTGAACCCATTGTGTTCCTAATAAAAGCTATTTATTTATTTATTTATTTTATTCATTATTAATTTTTTATTCATTTCATCTGAAAGTTATTGCTGTGATTCAGGATTTGTCAAACTTGTGGAATATAATAGGGTTCATGAATTAGAAATTTATTAAACAATATGCTATTTATTTTTAAAAGATAAGTCGGTGAATTTTTTAATTAGCAAGGGTCTAATAGAGCCTAAAGCTTTTAAAAAGTTGCGACTAATTTATTTTCTGCACTTGGGAAGGGTTGTTACGAGCTTTATATTCATCTTATACTTTTTTTCTTTAAATTTCTGCACGTTTAGATCGTCTAACTAGGATACCAACAAGGAAATCTGCATACACTGATTTGTGCTGCAGGTAATTTCCCGCTTGGGCCCAGATAAATGTATGACTGCAGTCAACAATAGATTATCTGGGCTATGGAGTCGTATGGAGGTAAAACCCGGTAGATAACAGCGCCCCCTACCCTTCGACCTTATAAGGCCAGTTCACTCCCAGTGACTACGAGTGAAAGAATTGCTGACGCTACACATTCCCAGGCGTCAAGACTTTTTCTTCCCTGGAGTGGGCTTGAACTGTCTCTGTCTCATTCAGAAATGCGAGAGTCAGCAACCTTTGCAACGCTACTGGGGCATGCTCGTTCATTTAGTAAATTCGCCAGTCTTTTTCTTACGCGAAATCGAAAATCCTTTTCGTGCTCTCTCTTCCCGAATCGTTCTTTCCTTCTTAATTAACACACACTCTGTGTCCGACAAACACGCGTACAATACTCGCGCATGCTTTCCCTTCGCATGTTGACTCTAATCCAGCGAGCGATTGCCGATGTTTGGTTTCCAGATTATGATCTGTTTCATCAGCAGATGGTTTATTGGTGCCATTAATTCAACAAACACAACGCCCGGTACAGCGTCGAACAGGCGGCGACAGGCTTCCTGATGTGACATTAACTCGAGTGTACGAGCGTGTTCATCAGAGGCAGCCTATCTTTATTAGCCCGATCGTGTTGGCCAAAAACAAAGGAATAAGTTATTGGCTTAGGGCATGCCATCGTTCGGGCTTTTTTTTTTTGGAAACAAAAGTTGAGCGGAAATGGACAAATTTTTCTCTATGTGAATGCAATGAGAATTGTTATTACTTATTAGTATTTTATTATTATTATTAATATCATTATTATAATTTTATTTTCGAAGGGATTTCACGACCCAAATTGGATCGGTTGAGTGATGTTCAGCTCTACTCTCTGGCGCCGAGTCACATCCCGGGACGTAAGGCTCATTTTTTATTTTTAATAATATTATTGATTTGCTGCTGATATTATCATTATTATTTTCTTACTCTTTTATTACTTTTATCATTATTATTGATTTACTGTTGATATTACTGTTAATAGTACACTTCGCCCAGAAAATGACGTCAGAGAGCGTGGATTAGCACCTTTGCAGTACCCATGACCGTGGTCATGATTCTGTTAAATTGAGGACGTACTTCACCCACTACAATTACAGCTCGATCGCAATATCAAGCTGATAACGATATAACGGAATCCCTACTTTCTATCATTTAAATATGGGACGAATTATGCTGCGGTAACAACACAGCGCGTATCTTTTTGTAGCAGAATTCAAAACAAGGGAACGCATTTGATGTAACCATCATATGAAACGGCCGTTGGCACAAGTGACAACTTACAGTTATTTTTGCCGCAGGCTAATAGCGTTAAAGACGATGGTATGATATATTTAAGAAAGCAAGTAATGGCCTATTGAAATCCTTACATTGTTCCACTGTAAACTCAATTGATGCTCTCAGCTTCACTCAGAATATTTGTGTTGTGGAATGTATTGTCATTTGAGATTTCTTAAATCTGTTCATAAAATTTCGTGATGTTCGGGAGCCTTGCCTCATTGCTTGGTTGCACCTTTACATCTTTATTTGTTCTCAAAAAAGTTTTCAATCAGATATTATTGCACAGATTATCGTTGTTAAATATAAAAATGAAAACTTGTTCAACTAAAAGCTAATACAATGCTTATGGAACACACTAGACATATGAAGGAATCTATTTTGTCAATGCTGATAATTTCATCAAATTTTATTCTGTAATACTCTTTCGACCATCCATTATACGCTTTGGATGGCTTCAAACAAAGTACATATTTTTGTAACTAGTGTACTGTTTTCCTCGTATTTTGTGCACCAATTTTCCACTAGTGGGAAACTTGGCACTGTCTCTCATTTCCGCAGCTTATTCTTATGAATTCCATAAATTTTACTCACCAATTCATAATTTCCATAAACGCTTAGCCACATCTGGTTACTGCAGCTGGTGCCTATGATACCCTGCATGCTATTTTACAGTTATATTCCAACTATCTAACCGACTTCGCAGAAACCCTCCACCGTCTCTCATATCCATTTCTGGCGTTTATGATATCTAGGCATTTTACGTACCAATTTTTCACTTGCTGAAATATCTTATACAAGCCCAGATTTCCTTGCATTGCTGGCGCTGCTGCTACATTAAAGCTGAAAGCCCGTCTTTACAAGTTCCCTTTTCCTTGGTTCCGATTTCTTGCCGTGTTGAAGACCATAAGTGCAGTTACCGCTCTGAGGAAGACGTAATTATGTTACGATCTGACCGAGGAGACAGATTTGCTCCCCTTCAAGGTTGGACTGCTGGGCCCCTAAAACCGAACTTTTAGGATTCTCAGTAACAGAGACTTTACAGCTGGATAATAAGAGCTGACTTCAAGGAAACAGAATTTTCCACAAAATAGAATTTTTAGGATTCTCAGTAACAGAGACTTTACAGATGTATAATAAGAGCTGACTTCCAGAAAACAGAACTTTCCAGAAAATAGAACTTTTAGGATTCTCAGTAACAGAGACTTTACAGCTGGATGATAAGAGCTGACTTCAAGGAAACAGAACTTTCCAGAAAATCGAACTTTTAGGATTCTCAGTAACAGAGACTTTACAGCTGGATAATAAGAGCTGACTTCAAGGAAACAGAACTTTCCAGAAAATAGAACTTTTGGGATTCTCAGTAACAGAGACTTTTCAGGTGGATAATAAGAGCTGACTTCAAGGAAACAGAACTTTCCAGAAAATAGAAGTTTTAGGATTCTCAGTAACGGAGACTTTACAGATGGATGATAAGAGCTGACTTCCAGAATTATGCACTATGAGACTGTAGAATCCTTAATAAAAACAAGTTCTAATTTCCTTAGAAGCGGAGACGACATTAGTGGGTTATAACGGTTGACTTGTAGCATTCTGCGCCCTTACGATATGGAATCGTTTATAGATACAACTACTAATCCCTAGAGAAGAGACGGCACTAATGGTTAGCAATAACTGACTCGTACAATATTATTAGTATGCACTATAAGTCTATGGCATTTTTAATGAAATCAATTTTTACTTCCTTACATACAAACAGAGATGTCATCAATGGATTATAAAAATTGACTTTTAGAATCATATACTATGAGACTTCCGAGATTGGGCTATAAAAGTCCAAAATAAGCGCAACTTAGAAAATCCCTAGAAAAATACGTAGCAGCTGAATAATAATAAAAACTGTCCTAACAATTACGCTCATAGGAGACAAGAAATTATGAAATTACATATTTCTATCGTTCGCTAGAACTTTTTGAGTAATTTAGCTTTAATAGCTTTCATTTTTTTGTAAATAACTTACAACTTGAGCTTTGTTAACTATGAATAATCACCAAAACTTGGTTAGACTAAAACATCAACTTTCCTGCATTGCAGGCAGATAGATTCTCCCAAACAGACTGGGTCACTAGGTCCAAACGACTAAAAGTTGACCGGAGTTCCGCATCTTCCACTTGACCAAAATGACTATGATTGAATGAAAAAAAAAAANAAAAGAAAACATTTTATTGTCCGGAATATTATCATCTTTCATCTGCAGACTCTACAGCTTCAACGATTATGCTCTACCTTCACGGCAACGTTCTGAGACTTAGAGCTTAGTTGAGGCAGCGACTTAATTATTTTCATGGATCCCTCTCTCTCTCTCTCTCAACCTAAGTGAGGGTAAAAGCTTTGCTAAAACGGCGAAAGTATATTCGTTGCTTTTGAATAACTAATTCTTATTATAATTTCGTATTTACTATGCAGTGAAGGGACTCAAGCGAGATCTGTCCTTATTGAAGTTTGAATATATATATATATCCGAAAGTAAGTAACAAGGAGCACAATAACTGTTACTATTAATAAAAGTGAAAGAAATAGACCCTTCCCTGATGTAACGCCTAGGAAAAAAAATACAACTTGTAAAATTTTATATGCCTGTTGATCAGAGCCATGTTTTCCTTCGGACACGTCAAGTACCATATTTAATTTACAATTTATGTGTGCCTTTCTTCTAGAAAATCACCAACTCTGGAAATTTGTGTAAATAACACATCTACGAATATCAATTTATTGTTACTTTGGAAACAACTGTTCGTGCAAGACCCCTGTTTTAGATCCATCAGCTTAGAACTTATGGCTGGTGCACACACTAATAAACAGAACGAGTTTTCTCAGCTAATCGTCCGAACGCTATGTTGATCCCTCGTAAATATGACTTTGAGTTTATGAAAAAGGTGCAAAAATTTACGTCGCCAGGCATGCATGTGTCGTTAGTTAAATTTCGGACATGTCTTGAGACTTAGAGGGAATTATGACTCAAAATTCTTCATCGTAAGTGTGTGCTATTTAAATGGACACTTCAACGCTCTTGGACGCGGAGATGACGCAACTTGTTTCTTTGGCTAGCGTGTGTATCAGCCTTAAGAGAGGCGCTGATTATAATTGGCAAGTATGCTTATGCCGAACTTGAAAAAGGTGGTAAATAGTTAGTTGATTATCGCAATACGAGCAGAATTCTTGGCATCCCCAACAACTAAGACCACAAACCAGCTTGAGATGCTACCATAATTTACGTTAGGGAAGAAGTTTAGTTCTTCATTTCCACACAAAGACATTCTTACAGAGGATAAACAAGGGATATAGAAGATGTAGATACAAACCTGGAAGTCATGTGCGACAATGTTTCCAGACACGATCAAATTGCACGTGGGAAAGATACTCGAGAAAAAAAAAGAGGATTAATTAAGAACAGATTAAAACATCGTCAGTACGAGCATGAAGATGGAAGAAAGCAAAGTGGGCACAAAGGAATGATGTTCCGAAGGCTTAGGTAAAGCTAAGGTAACGTGCAGAGTCCCAAGAACACAGGGTGGGCTAACCCACTGACCTGAGAAAAACAGCGTTCTTCTTATAAGTGTAAAAAGTATTAATATTTATTTCTATCCATGGTATACGTTTAACACAGTAATACTGTGTATGCAAAACTCTATTCACTAATGTACGTACTACATGCATGCAGCACATGTATGTAACACTCGTACGTAGACCTGTGCCTAATGATATTCGTATAAATACCTGTATGATATTCCTATGAAGGGAATAAATAAACTCGTGAATAATACGAGTAAAAATCCAGGGAAAAGAAGGTCTTTTCGTTTGCTCTTCCAGTGAGAAGTAAATGTTTTTAACCGAGCTGCTCTTAGGGGCTGCCCAATAAAACTAAGTCCGTCATAACCTTAAGAGCTTTGAGAGTCCTTAGGGCTGGGAATTTTAGTTTTGATATTTTTACTAAAGATATAACAGCACACAGATATTGGCGTCTTCTTAATTTTTAAACCAGTTGTGTTTACTTTTCCTTTGCCTGCGGTGCAAAGAAAAAGAAAACTAAAGCTGGCTTACTTTAAATTTTGTGCCAGTTTTCGCCACAATGTAAAAAGAACAGGGACAATGAAGTTTGTACTTATGTATATTATATGTTATAGAAGATACTTACTTTAAATTGAAGTTCAGGTGGAGTAAGTTCCCACATTCTGCGTTTTTTTTTAGTTTTAACCAGTTGTATGCACTTTTTAAAATTCTGATTATGAAAAGAGAAAACACTTTCTATTGCTGTATTAGTGATTCTTCATCACTTCTGTATTTTTAGAGCGAAAATAAAATCCAACTCTAATTTCTACATTTATAATTTGATAATTAACTTTTTGTGTGATTTTCGAGTGGGAAATACACGCAACGTGTATTGATTTTAATAAGCACAACATCCGTATCAGGAAACTAACGAGTACTCGTTCATCCGTTCTTGCTCACCCGTAATGTCGTTTCAATGAGAGAATAATTGCCGTGTTATGTAGAGGTGATTAATGGCCCGTGATGCTTCATTTTCCTTCTGTAAGTGCGATTAATCATCCATGATGATTCCAGCCCCCGACCTCCCCGTATTTGCGAACGTGGCTGATGGTGTCTCTTTGTTTGCTCATCCAAAAAGAGATGTTTTTATAATACAGAATACGGGAATTGCCCTGTTTGGAATGAAGGTCATCCCCTTTGGGAGACTGGTTTCCCTACATTGGAACAGTGGTTTATCCATTAAAATGGTGGTTTTCCCTATTAGAATAGTGTTTTACCCATTGGAACAGTGCTTGACCCATTGGAACAGTGCTTGACCCATGGGAATAGTGGTTCCCGATTGGAGTAGTGGTTTATCTATTGGAAAAGTGGTTTCCCCCACAGGAATAGTGGTTTACCAATTTTAATAGTCGTTTCCTCATTAAAATAGTGGTATACCCATTGGAATATTGGTTTCCCCCACTGGAATAGAGGTTTCCTCCTCTAAAATAGTGGTTTTTACCACTAGCATAGAGGTTCACTCATTTTCATTTTACTTTGAAGATTCACATCTAAGGTAATAATGCCATAACGTACCGCTCAAGTAACATTCAACGCTCTCGTTCTCGAGTCTTGTCGTGTTTCATTTTAAACGTATATCGAAGGTAACAAAAGCATTCCTCTTTAGCAAGATCTGAACCTTGATATTCATTTTCATATTCCGTCAACACCCCGATATAAATCTCATCACCTCTCTTCCAATCAAGAGACTAATTTTCCTTTAGAAAATTTTTCACCCTCGCCTGTCGCATGTCTTTACATTTGTTATTGAGAACGCAAATCTAAAGGAAAAGTAAAGAATTGTTACTAGCAATTCCTCAATCCTCGCATTGATTTTTCTTTTTCGTTAAAAACTCAGATCCAAATCTCGCTGCCTTTCCTCCACCCATCAATTTTCCCCTTAGCAATTCTTCTTAAGCACTTCCCATTGAGTATTCTTCTCATTTGTGCTGGGAACATCTGCGGCCTCACTTTCCCCTCACTTCCTCTTCCCTCATTTGTCCTTGGCATTAATCATGCGCAAATTAATCTTAATTAGAAAACGCTCGTATCGGTGCTACAGCTGCAGCGGCGCTGCCGAAGATTCTGCACTTGTGTGCGCTGTCGAGTTTAATGAAAATGGAAGCCGTTAAAGAAACGTCTTCATCTCGACGGAACGTCTTCATTAGCGACGCAAAATAGAGGAAGAGATTGAGCGACTACGCGTTCCTAGGATTTAATGTTTGAAGGATTAATACATTCGCCAGTGTTTCACATTTCTCGTTAATAATAAGTGTTTTGCGGGGCGTTTTTCTTACTTGTGAATATTAGTGGAGGAAGAGATTGCCCGGCTGCGTGTAGGTACTTAAGATTTAACGTTTGAGGGTTTCTCGTTAAGAATTACTGTGCGATAATTTAACGGACTTGTGAATATTAGTAGTTGTAGGTAGACATTAAACCGATTGAGCGTACCTTCGAGAAATTATAAAATGTTTATACAGTAGCTATTTCCTCACATTTCTTGTTAATAATTATTTTGCAGTTTGTGTATTTCTTTTTTTTTACCTGCAAGGCTTATTGAGTGACAATGTGTGCTCATGATGTAACGTTTTGGATGAAATCTGTAGCTATTGCACCATGCTCCTTATTTAATTATTGTTTTGTGCTTGCGGAGTTTTCGCACCTTCTGAATGTTGATGGAGGCAATGTCGTTAGTGTAATAGAAGTAATGGGAGTTGCACATTGCACATAGGCTATACAACACATTTCCATCAGTTTATGTTAAGCTAGTTTTTACTTTATAAATTATTTCCAGAGAGCCTAACAGCTTGTATGTTCATGGTTTTATACACTAGTTCTATTTTTCAATTTCAATTAGTTTTTGTAGAAAAAATAAAATTCATTGCGCAAGCATTAGAGAGATAATACTTCACGACAGTTTTTTATACTCATGATTCAATCTCTTACAGTTTTCTGTTGATTTTGACTGAAAAATTACGTGCTATAAGTTACATATACTCGTATTCCGTGCATCAACTATCTCTTCGTTTTATATATTTTTTTCTTCTTCTATTTCTTTCGAGTGTGTACGTGTTCCTTCTATTTTTCTCGCTGAAAACGTCATTAGAGTTACTAAAAAAGCTTAGGCTAACATCTACAACCGTTGCCTGAAATATGCATTTATTTCAACGGCAAGTATCAGGCATCAGCAACAGATTATTTTCTGTCCGTGCAGTGTAAACCTCCAGTACATATTTTCTATAATATAATCTATAATATAATCACTAAATATTCAACTAATTACAATACTTCCTCTCTAATTTTGTCTTTGCTTCCACTTATCACACTTCAACATAATCATCATTCTTCAACTTCCCTTCTGTATGCAAAACGTGCAATGCTAATGAAAAGTGCCGGGATAAAGAACGCAAAATTCACTCTGTACCAGTCTGCAAAGCTTGGCCAAATTTCGCTGGCTCTTCTAATGGTCTTCTTGTCTTTGAGAAACTTCCATCATTTCTTAAACTGGCTCTGTTCCTTCAAGCGAGAGATTAGAAAGCGCTGCGGAACCTGAAACAAGACTTTCGAAGAACTTACTGGTTATTTTTTCTACCTAGGGAAATGGGTGGCATTTTTTCGAGGTTTTGGAGGGTAAATTTTCCGACCTATGAGCGACTGGAATTCATTCGGAATTTTATCCAAAATTGGACTGCAGTTAGTGATTTTAAATTTAAATAGAACGTCGCTCGTGTCGGAAGGACATACGATAACTTGGACTTTCATGCATCTGTACCACTGAGGCGGATATTAAATTTATGTAAAACACTGCTCATGATGAAAAGAATATAAGATGGGGTGCACTTTGATGTACCTGTCAATAACGTATTTCAAATTAATGTAAATCACTGCTCCTAACATAAAGAAATACTGTACAATGGACTGCAGTTCAATGCATCTGCACCACAATAACCCATTTTAAATTTAGGTTACACAACCCTAGTGAGTAAAGAATATAATATGGGCTAGATTTTGCTGCAGATGCATTACAAGTAAGGATTTCAAATTTACGTAAAACACTGCTCGTGACGCATGGAGATACGATGGCCTGAGTTTGATGTAGATATAAGCACAAACAGTTAGGGTTTTCAAACTTAGATAAAGGAGCCCATAACGGAAGGACATAAAAGCCTGACTCGTCAACATCATATGCAGAAATTTTATATTAAAATACAACAATCCCTGGGACAGACGACGATATACGAGATGAAATTCATGTTATGAGCATTACCCTTAGAGGTTCTACGAAAAAATAACGGAGAAATAAAACGTGCCCTCTGCGTTTGAAAATTTGGTTAACTGCTTGTTGCCATTGTGAGCAAAGCAAAACTTTTATTATCGCGTACTAACTTTATCTGTCATTCTTTAATTAGCAAATATTTATCACCTACCGAAACGTTCACGTTGCAATTGCCGATTAACCAGAAAAGTTATTTTTTATAGATTGGCTAATTTTACGTTGATATTTCATATGACACGAGTTTATGCTGTAAAGAAATTTGCGTATGACACTATATATATATATATATAGAAATCATTTTTCTTGATATTGGATATGGCATCATCCGTGCTATATACCAACCCACGGCGCTAAAGATGTTTCGTGTCATGTCAGCTTAATATACAAGCAAATTTGTGAATTTTACTAGAACTATATGGAAAGAAATCTCTATACCGCATGTGATTTCCTTTTCACGTCCTCACTGTGCTGGTAACGTTCCGAGTGACATACACCATACATTCCCTATGGTTCCCATATATAGCACAATCTCTTTAAATTTCCTCACTAGTAAGTATGTGCTCATTATTACGAACAAATTCCACGCAATATACGCTCATCATGCTAAAAAAATTGCTTGGAAAGCTCAACCTTTACGGGTATTATTCTTTTTACCACATCTGCTCATTATGCACAAAATTCTTGCATTTTCATTACAGCTTTTTGTTTCATATTCCTGATCTCATTACTAGCAAAGCCTTCAATGGCCGTTTGTTATGTTTTATAGCCATTTACCCTGGGCCATTATGTGGTCGACTTGAGATTGACTTTATGTGCCAGGGAGACACATAAAGATAATAATTGCAGAATTATTACGACGGGTGAAAGCAACGAGCTTTACGGGAGCTGCAATATGGGGCACCCTCTGCAGGGGCCGTGGAGTTGGAATGTTCCAGTTAGACTTAACGCAGTACCATGTGTGATACATTTAAGAATAACGAACTACATCGTGGGCGGAATAATATAGCTATTATTTCATAGTACTGTACTTCATTGCTGCTCTGTTACTAAAGATGCCCTACATGGAACTACGTTTGCTCTATATCTCAACACATCTAACATGCCACTGCATAAGCCACTTCTGTCTGCTTTTACTGTAACTACGTCTGACACAGAACTGCACATCCCATTAAAAAAAATCCTACAAGTAACTGCATGTTAAGTTTCTGCCTGTACACGATCTACATCTAAGAACATCTTTCATTATCTTTCTACATATGTGTTACCTGTAATTGCATATTTAATATTTTGTTTTCATACATCCTGCCTGTAACTGCATGTATATTTTTTTCGTTTTGATATATCTTACGTGTCAGTGCGTATTTAATTTTTCGTTTTGAAACNATCTTTCATTATCTTTCTACATATGTGTTACCTGTAATTGCATATTTAATATTTTGTTTTCATACATCCTGCCTGTAACTGCATGTATATTTTTTTCGTTTTGATATATCTTACGTGTCAGTGCGTATTTAATTTTTCGTTTTGAAACAGCCTTCCTCTAAGTGCATATTTAATTTTGGGTTTTGATATATCCTAGGTGTAAGTGCGTATTTAATTTTTCGTTTTGAAACATCCTACCTGTAGGTGCATATTTAATTTTGGTGTAACTCTGTATTT
Organism: Parhyale hawaiensis; assembly: GCA_001587735.2. Lineage (NCBI taxonomy): Eukaryota > Metazoa > Arthropoda > Malacostraca > Amphipoda > Hyalidae > Parhyale > Parhyale hawaiensis. Next base: position 3,787,942 of record LQNS02277100.1, read on the forward strand.
TGTGATACAAAACAACAATTTTTGCATACATCGTAGGCCAAACTTTATATTATATAACTCTTTCTAAATACCTCTTGCTGTTGATGTAGCTCAGCACCCCGTAATAAATATTGGGAACTCTTTGATGAAAACGTAGTCACAGTAATGTTCATCTTAGTAAGAAAAAGTTGCCATTGAGAAAAAGAAGCGCTGGCCATGCAATTCAAAAAAAAACCCTAGCTATGATCAATGCTGAGCAGCAACTCCTGTGGCTTCCTCAAAAACAATTTTGCACACACAGAAAATTCTGCCCAGCCATTGCATAGGGTCATGATTTGCATGGAAGAATGCTCAGGTTTTTTATACTCTATTTGATATTGAAGTGAAATCGCGACCATTTTTCAGTACGCAACTGCAGTTGTGTCGCAAAATGCTAACTCAGCGGTTCCGGGCGAAGGTNTTTCTACATATGTGTTACCTGTAATTGCATATTTAATATTTTGTTTTCATACATCCTGCCTGTAACTGCATGTATATTTTTTTCGTTTTGATATATCTTACGTGTCAGTGCGTATTTAATTTTTCGTTTTGAAACATCCTACTTGTAAGTGCATACTTAATTTTGGGTTTTGATATATCCTACGTGTAAGTGCGTATTTAATTTTTCGTTTTGAAACATCCTACCTCTAGGTGCATATTTAATTTTGGGCTTTGATATATCCTACGTGTAAGTGCATACTCCATTTATGACTCAGATAGAGCGAAGTCTCCGTAACACAGGCAAAGAATTTATGGACAAGTCGTAAATGAAACTAAACACCGCCATAGTGTACTGTGCGAAATACGTCCTCCAAGACCATGTGTACTATGCGGTACATATTAGCAATTTCTAAATACTTTCTGGACGTAACTCTGTATTTTGTGATACAAAACATTAATTGTTGCATACATCGTAGGCCAAACTTTATATTCTACATCTTTTTCTAACTCCCTCTTACTGTAGATGTAGCTCGGCAGCCCGTAAGAAATATTGGGAACTTTTTGATGAAACATTAGTCACAGTAATGATCATCTTACTAAGTAATAGTTACCATTGAGAAAAAGAAGCATGGCCATGCAATTCAAAATAAAAAAAAACCGAAGCGATGATAAATGCTGAGCAGCAACTCCGGTGGCTTCCTCAAAAACAATTTTGCACACACAGAAAATTTCGTCCAGCCATTGCATAGGGTCATGATTTGCATGGAAGAATGCTCAGGTTTTTTATACTCTATTTGATATTGAAGTGAAATCGCGACCATTTTTCAGTACGCAACTGCAGTTGTGTCGCAAAATGCTAACTCAGCGGTTCCGGGCGAAGGTATTGAGCTCTGAGATCGAGGGGTCTGAGCGGGACGCCGCTGGATAGCTGGTGAATGAAACTGGTGGTCGGATGGGACGTGCTCGGGTAATATTTCTTATTGGAAGTGGAAGGTGCAGGAACCTCGACCGAACGGGACGTGCTAGAGCAGGTTCTCTTATTGGAAGTGGGAGGGGAAGAGACTTCAACCGAACGCGAAGTGTTCGGGTAATATCTAACTGGAAGTGGAAAGTACAAGAACTTCGACCAGACTGGACGTATTAGGGCAGGGTGGCTTACTGGCTGAGGATGGTGCAGGAACTTCGGCAGAGCGGAAAGTGTTCGGGCTATACTGTATCTCCTCCAGCAGTGGAAGGTGCAGGAAATTCGACCGAACAAGATACTGTATGTTCGGGTATTATCTCTTATTGAAAATGGAAGGTGCATGGACCTCGACAGAACGGAGGGTGTTCGGACAACATCTCTTATTGGAAGTTGAAAGCGTAAGGATTTCTACAGAATGGGAAGTGTTCGAGAACCACCTCTTATCGGAAGTGAGAGGTGCCGAGACTTCTACCAATTACTGGCCATGTTCTGCCAATATTTTATATTCCAAGTGGAAAGTGCCAGGAATAAGAACAGGATGTATTTGTGGTTTTGAAAGGGTAGAGTGGGATAAGTTCATCTGAATGAGACATGTTCATGCAATAGCATACTAACTGGTCGCGAAAAGTACAGTAGGTTCGGATTAGCCTAACACGTATGAGCAAGATCTTTAGTTGGATGTGAAACGTGTAATGCATTCAGCACCTTGAGCAATGTTTCACAAACATCTTATCTAGTTGGAAAATTACGCTGCCCTACGCTCAAGCTTAGTCCCTTACTTTACCTCTTAACGCTTGCTATTCCAATTTCTGGACAGTTTTAATCGTGCTTTTCCTACCAGACTTATAAATATACATCATATACTTTATTCGTAATTACATTAAGATGACTACCTCTCCTTTTTTCTGTTTATGGATGAATTATTGTGAGGATGACTGAATTCCTAGTTACCAACTTAGTATTATTTTCTGTGCATCCTGTCATCAAATATGGGGGTTTGCTGTTCCAGAACAATACTAGTATGTACAGTTCTTGTAATGTGCGCACCACTTCAGTCTGCTGTGTATCTAAGTCCCTTTTTATCCTACTGAAACATTTATGACTGTAGATGCTAGTGTGCATACGACTTAACTTTTATCAGCACATTTACTTTTTGTTTTCCCTTCTAGCACGCGAGTGAGGCACACCTGCAAAAACGCACAACCTCCTATATGTACCTTCCATTTTCTTTGTTATAAATCACTAATGAATGCACACGCCAATATACACCACTCCGAATCATTGGCACTCATATGTCTCATTAATATCCATTCTAGAACATAAGTGCATCTGCGTCGATACGTATGCTCTATTTGAATCACTGGTATACCTCGCTACGTTATTATTATCCGTTCTGGTATAATTTTCATTGCACGTCCATGTATATGCTCCACTTTGAATCGTCGGTACTTCAACGTCACATTTTCATTTTTTTTCTAAAAAAGTAATCCAGTACGTCTACGCATGTACACCACTTGATGCGTTCCCGCTTCAATGTTTCCATTTTAGAAAGTTGCTAAATCCACGACTAGTTGAGTATGTCTCTAGCATCTGTGACATAAAGAGGAAAATTCACCTAACAATGTAAAAGTGTACAATGAAGAAAGCAAGCAATTCGAATTAAAACGAATAGAATTTCAGTGTCGATTAATCTAAGAAACATTTATATATCTATATATTTATATAATTTAGATGTCAAGCACGTACGGTGTAAGGTAACCCGAGCAACAATGGAGGTGGGAACGTGGGGCCCAGGTGAGAAGAACATTGGGGCATTGAGGCCCCATGTGGGAAGCCCATATGGGTCACAGCTCCTTTTTTTAAAAACCCGTTTTTGAATTGCTCCTATGTGGGAACCCAACGTTTGCCCATGCATATCCCAGCTGGACCCCATGAATTGTAACCCACATGGGAATGAGGAGGGATGTTACCAACGGGGCCCATCTGGAAGCCCATATGGGTCCCAGCTACTTTTCCAAAAAGTTTCTGGATAGGTATCTCGTGGGAGACCCAGACTTTGCCCATGCATATCCCAGAAGTTTCCCCATGAATTGCGCACTAAATCCTATGCCTAGCCTGGGATCGAACCTATAACCTACAGATAACACTTACCTTACACTGACGCCTTAGCCCACTCTGCCACAGAGACCTATTTGCATGATACGTAAGATTACTGCTAAAGTTAAAGCTCGGTAAATATTTTTACGGCATATGTAATAAACTACATTATAACTTGCAGACAACGTGTATTTTATTGTTTTGATAAGAAGCTGTATTTCAATACAAGATCTGAAACACTAGCCAATGTAGGATATAGCTGGGCAGCCATCCGTTACCCACGTGGGAAACACCATATGTTGCCCATATTGGGAAATCTTATATGAGTGTGATGTGGGAAGACCCACTAAATTGCTAATATGGGATGTCGAAGGGAAGCCCATTTTGGTACCCTTGGTACCTTATCCACACTGGGAAAACCCATTCGTGTCCACGTGGGTCCGATATAGGAAGCCCTATGATATTATTCATAAGGGGTAGGTAATTGGGATGCGCATGTGATACCTAGTTGGGAAACACCATACGATGCCTATATCGGAAGTTCCACTGGTGCCAACCTAGGCATGAGGTATATTTACCCACAAACACTCGTATGATTGATACAGCTGGGGAGCCCACTTTTTACCCATTGGAAAACACCACTCATTTCCCATGATGGGAATGACCGCATGGACCCCAGATGGTGAAGACAAGGTAGAACCTAGTTTGGCTTTTCCCAGTTAGATCCCAGATTATGCCCATTTGTGCCCAGCAGTTGCCCATATCCCACCTGGTGCACATGAGGGACCCACGAGCCATTAATGCTCGTGAAGCAGTGTCTGTCTTGAAATGAATGCACTAACTGGTATTTTTTTATTGTCCACGACATAACATGAATGTATTCCAGCAGAATTTTGATGGAATACGTTATAATTATAAGACAATAAGCTCCTATATTTCAACTTTTTTTCTTATGTTGAAACAAATGTTTCGATAATGGTGTGTATTTTCTCACAGTCCTTGAATATGCGTATTCGAAGGTTTCTTACTCGGTTGCGCCGGAAGTTTTTGAAAAAAAAAATCTGACGTTGCGGTTTCCCTCGCAAGCTCAAAGCGCCAACATTCTTAACCAAAATACCTGTGCCGGGAAAGTAAGCCTCTGCAGGCTCCAAATGCCAACAAAAAGCAGAAGAGCTTACCGGACTGACAACGGTGATGTCGTGCCGATGAAATTCAATAGAGTCGGTCGGATTTAAACTTCACAACTGCGTGAGCTCAACGGCCGCATTTATTCCATGCATATCCGGGGATGTCGATCACGACAAGCCGAAAATTCGCTCGTGAGACTCTGCCGAAAGAGGGCTTCGTTTTAAAGAGGATAGAAAGAAAGCGAAACGAGAGTGGTGTGTGAATTAAGGAAATGCCGGAAAAGTCCTTTAGAAGGGTAATTTTGTACACGTATTCAGGGATGTCGATCACGACGAGCCGAAAATTTACTCGATGGACTAGGCCGGAAGGGGGTTTTGTGTTAAAAAGGGCAAAAAGAAAGCAAAACGGAAGGGGTATACAAAGTAAACGAATACTGAAATATACGTTGAAGCTGTTTTATTTTCTATTTAGATCAGATAGTGTTAATAGTAAGTCAAACTTTCGCTCGCAGGACACTGCCTACAGAGGATTTAATTACAAATAGGGCGTGGGGAATAAGTTAATTTCAACCTAAGTGACCCGTGTATCGGCCATATTTCAACTATACTCCCGATACTGATCGAGGCAGACTGAAAAATTCGTTCGTTATACTCTAAGAAAAAAGTTTTCAAGGTTTGACACAAGAAGAAACGTCAATCTTCTACCGGGCAATGACCATACAGCAAATGGTCAGTTCCAGAACGTTATTCCTTCAAAGTTTTTTTTCATCCGCCAGATTAATTGCTAGGGAAACTATGAAAAACTAATGAGTGTGATATCGATGTATTCATTTCAGCATTTTCAACGTGCCTCGTGCTTGATGCCAACAGGACCGGGTGATAATTCACTGGTGGAAGTCAAAGAACAAATTACTGTTCTCACATAAAAAAAGCGGATGGAAAATGAAGAATAGGTGTTGAAGGTAGTTAAAAATAGATCATAACTGTATTTTAGTAATAAATATGGACAAAACCTCTATCTCTATATATGCATAGCATATATGCATATAGATATATTTACACGTGAGGAAAATTAGCTGGTAGACCTTTGGAAGAATGTATGTACATAGGTATACGAGAATAAAGTAACTGGGAGTCCGTACGATGTATCGGTATGCGACCCATTGTACAGAGCCTTCCCATTACCTAATGTTCTTTGCTAAAGCCCCAGCAAAGCCGAAACCGGAAGATCCCCTTTTGTTGACAATAGTTCGTTGAAAAAAATGGTGACTCAGCGCCCAGCTAGAAATATATATATATATATGTATATATATATATATATTTCTAGTTACAGGCTTAAGTAGTAAAACCGTGACACACGAAAGATGTCGTGCGTTATAGGGCGGGTCTAAAAACTTTAAAAAACTGACTCTCATACTGAAGATTTTTCTTCTCAAGCTTCACCAGAGAGAAAACAATTCACTTTATCCCTCGCAGTACATATTCTGATAAATAAATTTGTGTTGGTATGCACTGTTCCTTTAATTTGTTATATTTTTTCTACTTACCAATATTTAGCTTTTTCAACTTTTGACTGCTTAAAAATTTCTAACTTCGCCGAGTACTTTTTTAGTGCTATTCACTTCACAGTCTTATTTTATATTCAACTTCCCCATTTGGTATTCAGCAAAACGCAATGCAGTCATGTCAGACCTTTTCTATCTTAGCTACAGTCGGACAAAATCCTTCTGTCACTTCGGTTTACACTTTATGCAACGCGTACTCCATTGAATATTCAGATATCAAAGCCACAACATCCATAAAACGTGAACAAGTGCAGGCATCGCTTGACTTTTGCCTTCATCTCAAAGGATTTAGCGATCGCGCGCTTTCTCTCACAGAGCTTAGCTATGCCATGGCTATGCAAATCTTCCCAAACTCCTTTAGTCACATTCAATAAATCACAAAGTTAGACGCATAAATCAGACTGCATTGTGATTGGTGCAGAACAAACCGGATTTTCCCTATCTGAAGTTCAGGCTAAAAACTGTCTTGATGGAACTGCCTACAGCCTTCCTTCTTCCTGGTGTTGTAGTACTTTGAAAAACGGCTTTCCAAAACAAACGGAGTTTTCTGTTTTTTTTTTTTTTTTGTAGCAGTGTTTAACCTTGTATCAACTGGACGCATTTTTTTGGTAAGTGCTCTAGCGTAAGTAGGAACGTGGCTGTATTGGGAACGGCTTGTGTGTCTGTGTTTGCGTATCTTTCTGTCCGAGTAAGGGCGAATAGCCTAGTGAGTGCATGCATCAGGACGGACTTTTTCCGGCCATATAGCGTCATAAACTCAATTTGAATAGTTTTTGAGACTATTCCGTCATGTCTGTCTGCACGTTTTATCTCCCGTCTCTGTGTTCTCATTTATCAGTCTGGGTGAGGGTGCATGCCCTGGCCTAGAAGGATGTATGTGTCCGGATGGCCCATTGGTTCAGAGACCTGGGAAAAATGACTTCCTGTGGAGTAATGGACCCCTATTGAGGGAGTAATACGCATAGAAATGTGATACATACGGAAGGATATATACAACCAATGGCAGGCTATATGGCCTGTGATTGTGAAAGAAAAGAAAATAATCCGACGTAGTACGTTAGCAGGGCAAGGCATTTTAGCCCGCGACCCACCCAGTCCGGACTGCAAACGAATTTTAGTACAACAGATATCTGTGAACGAAACTTACTGCAACACGTGACCTACATTGTCTGGAAGGACAGACACACACACACACACACACGCCGAAAACTGTAGATCTTTGCGGTTACTCAGCGAGCCGTAAACATTCTATATTGACGCGTATATTTTCAACTGTGTAATTGAAAACAGAAAAATTGTATTTTGGCGCTATTACTGTGGGGACATACTGTAATAGACGAAGACTGATGATCGTGATTAACTGTAATAGACGAAGACAGATGATTAATTCAGGAACAAAGAAAAAGAGTTCATGGCCGTGAAATGCATTCCGCGATAGAGTGAGAGCTGGGAGATGTCTTCATGTTTTGTAATTTCACATACATTTATTTATGCCGAAATATTAAATAGAAAACAAAAATTCTTTTAGATTCACCACCACCTAACATTTGAGAAATTTCAAGAAAATAAAAATTTGGAGAATAGCAATCGCACAGAGAGAAATCGCTAGTAAAAATGTCACCAAATTGTTCATCCAACTTAATTTCTTGAGGACATAAGAAAATAGTTCATCGTACCAAACATAGTGTTCATAATATACATACTCTCCACTTATGCATCTTTTGTCAGAATTGACTTTGGAAAAAAAAAGTAAAACAATTTGATTATTATTTCTGCTACTGGCAACAAGTACTTCTCCGATGGGTACGACAGAAAGTGTCTGGTGTAGAAGATATTATCATGCTACCACTTGGCGTATCACGTATCGTCAACAATAATTATGTGATACTGTTACAAGTTTGCTACAAATTATTTGCTAACAGTCTATCTTCTGACTCCTAATAACTTATTCAGTCAGTATCTTGTTAAGTCTGTGGTTGGTACACGGATTACCTGGCGTTTCACGATTATTATTTTGAATGTCAAGCTAAAACTTATTGGAAAACTTATGCTGTTATAACTTTTCTCCAACTTTGTACTGTCATTATTATTATTATTATTATTATTTTCCGGGCACCTTCACAGTTCAATCAACCAGGAGAATTATTTAAATAGCGAACATCTATGTCTTATTATTTTCTTCGTCACCTTTTGCTAAGGCCCAAATTGTAATATATGTGTTGCTTTGCAACCGATTAAGTATTATTCCAATATTTTCGATTTCTTACTTATTCAATCAGCAGCAACGAATATCCTTTGTGCAGAGAATGTCTTTGTCATCTGCTCCATCTCCTCTTACTTGTATAAAAAGCTAAAGTTATTGCAGTTTCAGTACTGGAAAAATATTATTTCTATTATTCCGGACTCCCAGCTCGCTCAATCAGCAGCAAGGAGAGTCTCTGGTGCGGCGGATGTCGTTGTCCTAAGTGTCATGCTGATAGAGCGGCAAGACGTGCGCTGAATATTGTCCACACACACCAAAAGCGAGCGTGGAAGACTGATGGGTCGCCATTGTTGCCAAGGGAGGGCAACTTTTGGGGTAAAGAATAACTTTTACGGTAAAGTGACAGCGACGATCCTGACTGAGGACTGCAAATACGATACAAGTTAAATATTGGGGTAAACTGAGAGTGGCAACCCTCCTCACGGATGACTGGAAATAGTGTGTAACTTATATGTTGGGGCAAACTGACAGTGACAACCGCCATGGACAACTGGGAAAGCGTCGAAACTAACTAGTTTCGAAAAAAAAACGACAGTGATGTTATTCTGTTATTCAGAGACTGTTCTGTTCAGTATATATGTACCAGTGACTGTGTGAAATCACTAATTTCATGAAATCTCTGAAAATTTCAGTCATTTTGTGTCATCACTGATTTCACGAAATTACTAAAATAACTGAAGTACAAATCTAACACTAAAATTGGCAATATGCGAAATTTAACTGATAACCTACGTAGAATTAAAATCTTTTGTTGATATATGAAGCACAATTGAAAAATTAAAATAGGCGAGCTGTTCAAGGCTCGAGCTTTCTCACAGCCTACATCAATATTAAAAGCTCTTATGATGCATGTGAAAATTTGGCGAGTCGTATCGACTTGAATTGCACGTTCGCATGTTTATAATTTATTCGAACAGAAAACAGAATTAGGACATCTGGAGTTGCATTTGAGTTTTGCCTTGAACATCTGCACAAGTGAGTCGCCCTCACTCTCCACATCACTGGAATGGAGGGTCTCATACCTAATGATACATCGAAACTGTGGAGAACTTTGGGTCTGAGAATCAAGCAATAGTAACCTACTTGACTGGCCAAGAAGCTCTCCCGAATTAAGTCCTAGGAACATATTTGGTCGATATTATGGTTAGATACTGATTAAGGGCCAGGATGCTCAAAACTGATGGACTGTATGCTGACTGTATCAAACACCTATCGTTGCAATGAGGCATAGTTTTAACGTGACGATCTCCATAGAAGCAGCAGTCACGGCATCGCGACGCCCGAAATGAAAAGTTGAGTGACTGAGTAATTTTCACGAAACCGGTAGTGTGCCCACGCTATTATGTTCCTCATAGCGTTTCATTAAATTCTATTTAAAAAAAAATATAATGTTTTCAATAGGCATGATGAATATCTGTAAAGGATCAAAACATAGCAAATCACACGCAAAAACGTAAATGTGAGGGAAAACAGAACAAATGTAGTTTGTAGGGAGATCCAAGGAAACATGTGATAAAACAAAGTGGGCACGGAAAGAGATGTACCGATGACTTAACCGAAGGTTCGAAAGATTACAGTAACCTATGAGCGACCCTGAAGGCGCAGATCAAAAAACGGCAAACATAACTTACTATACTCTATGGCTGTGACGCATCCAATGCCACATAATGCATCCATTTCACAGATTAACTGATACATTTTCCGCGTTTAGGAAACATGTGTAACTCCGCCAAGTGAAGCAACGGTAGCAAAAAATTCAAATTGGCTCTGAAACCATAATTTTCTTCGTATAAACTCCAAATTCTAATCATTTCTGCCTTTTATATTATTAACAGCTTGTTCAATTTTCTTGAAGATCCGTTCATAACTATTCGAGTTATACTGTTAACAAACGTTATGACAAACATGAGTCAAACATACAAGCGAACAAACCGATCTGCACCAAAATTTGATCATTTATGTCTTTTAGCATTACTAACAACTCCTATAAATTTCATAAAGATCCATTCATTATTTTTTATGTTATTGTGCTAACAAGCATAAAATTAAAAACAGAGGCAAACGAACGAACGAACAGGCAAATCATTACCAAAGTTTGGTCATTTACTCTTTGTTATATACCAAACAACTCATGTTAATTTCATCAAAATCCGTCCATAACTTTTTAAGTTATAGCGTCGAGAAAAATGAGGCAGACAAGCAAACAAACAAACGGATGGACATATCTTCACCAAAAGTTAATCAGCTGTTCCTCCTAACATACCTAACAATCACTGCAAATTTCATCCAAATCGGTTCATAACTTTTTGAGTTATCTTGGTGACAGACAAAGAGACAAACAGCCAGACAGACAAACACGCCGAAAACATAACCTCCTTGGCGGAGGTAAAAATGGCTGCTTCAGTTCAATGATTTCATGAAAATCCTAAATATTTTAGGGATTTCGTGAAATTTAAGAGTGAAACAGTGATAAACGAAATGCCTGAAATTTTCTGGGATTTTATGAAATTACTGATTTCACAGTAACATAAATATATATAGCTAGATCGTACATTAACTGTAACGTTCTTTATCTAACGACGACGACGTTAAGTACAAAGTCGTCCATTAGGTGTGGTAAAGTTCTTTACACTTAACGGCCCGGCAATCGTCACGAAGGTGGCAAACGTCACCTGGACTTCGTCCGAAGCCTCATACGGTACAAAAGGTATCGTCTCCTGACGAACGTAGAATGAAGAGCGTTACCACTTTGAACTACCTTGTCTTGCCTCGAGTGTATTAGGACAAGGTCCAGGTGACGATATTCATACCACCCCCCCCCCCCCCCCNGAGAAAAATGAGGCAGACAAACAAACAAACAAACGGATGGACATATCTTCACCAAAAGTTAATCAACTGTTCCTCCTAACATACTTAACAATCCCTGCAAATTTCATCCAAATCGGTTCATAACTTTTTGAGTTATCTTGGTGACAGGCAAAAAGACAAACAGACAAAGAGACAGACAGACAGACAAACTCGACGAAAACATAACCTCCTTGGCGGAGGTAAAAATGGCTTCTTCAGTTCAATGATTTCAGGACATTCCTAAATATTTTAGGGATTTCGTGAAATTACAGAGTGAAACAGTGACATACGAAATGCCTGAAATTTTCTGGGATTTTATGAAATTACTGATTTCACACATTCACAGTAACATATATATATATAGCTAGATCGTACATTAACTGTAACGTTCTTTAACTAACGACGACGACGTTAAGTACAAAGTCGTCCATTAGGTGTGGTAAAGTTCTTTACACTTAACGGCCCGGCAATCGTCACGAAGGTGTCAAACGTCACCTGGACTTCGTCCGAAGCCTCATAAGGTACACAAGGTATCGTCTCCTGACGAACGTAGAATGAAGAGCGTTACCACTTTGAACTACCTTGTCTTGCCTCGTGTGTATTAGGACAAGGTCCAGGTGACGATATTCATACCACCCCACTAATGCACCGTCAAGATGCTGGTTGTCTCTTTTTGGATCATAGTTTTGCGCCAAAAAAAAAAACAGCAGTGAATTATCACCACAAGGCATATGACCTCTGACCGCTGGTTTATCCGGTTTTTCTTTTATCTCAAAGTTCGATATAGTCTTTGTTTCCATAACTTTTATGTGAGTGGCACTTCGAAAGCGCTGTGGTCTTTTGTTGATCAGAAAGCTATCAAAGCTATGAAGTTATCTTGAGCTATATTACAGTTACTAACTGCAATTATGTTTATCAATTCTGCAATACTTTTTTAAAGAGTCTTTCACCTGGTTCCGCTGTATACTACATACACTACTTCTAGATTATTCCAATGTTCCTCGCAAGTGAAGATATCGGAATATTTCGTCTTCGCTGCTGCCCAGAATGCGTACCTCACAAATTCTTCCAGTCCTTTTTGAGCGTCTGGCAATAATCCGTTCATTGATATTTACAGTGATACGCTTCAGAATTTCACAAACAAATATGATAGTGAAACGTTGAAATCCTCGTCGTATTGAATATGACTAGACTGGCTAATTGTTCCTGAGTGTCGAGCTTTAACACGCCTTGAATTTTAGCAGTGAATGATCTCTGAATAGATTCAAGTTGTTCTAGTATTTATCATACTCAGCATCCAAAGAGACGAACACTGTGCTGTTCTCGGTGATATAAATTACTTCCATAGAGAGAGAATCAGTTCTGTTGCCGCGATGAGAAACTTTCTAAACCCATCTGCTCAATTATGTTTCTAGGGCAAAAACTCTGGCTACATGCTTTTCAAAGAGAGCATCATCTTGCATTTACATGTCAAGATCTCTTCAAGCTTCATTTCTCTCAATATCACATTAATCACCAGTTTTATAGGTTGCTGACTTGAAGAGTGCATGTCGTGTGTTTTACATCACTGTGCAGTCCGAACTTTCTTTCATTAAAAATCACGTTGTTTTTATCGACCATTGGAAGATACTAAGTCTAGTTGCACAGTGTATACCTGAAAGCTCTTACTTTATTCGAATGAATTTTATTTACCAATCGGCATATACGCTTTCAGGCAAATTGCAACTGACTCTGACTCATTTTAATTTGAGCTCAAAGCATCGGCGTCAGGATATGCATTGTAAGACACTCCACTTTTGAAATTACGCGCTTTTGATATTCGTATTTAATCTGTATTACTTGTGATGGATTTATGTGTGGTCAAAATGTTTCGTATTAATTAACTGGAGCTTTCTAAGTTGAGAGATGCAACACGAATGACTTCCGTCTCAGACTATGTATATGTAGTTCAGCACCCAGCAAGGTCTGTCTTCTGATGTACACGTTTGCAACGCTTTCCGCATTCCCCATCATAGCTTCTTTCATCAATCAGCTCGTTACAGCACTTCTTAGCATTCCCTATGGTATAACACACTGTTTTTTTTTCGTCGGGCCCTTCGTACTAAAACATTCCGTATCACGCATATTTTTGCGATCGTAGCCTTTTCTCCATACTTTTTGCGTTCATCATATTGGCACCTTGCGCAGCAAGATGCGCTTTTCTTCTCATACCCTCCGATGCTTAACATCCCAAACTTAGAATGCTCGTGCTCGTCGCTTTACTATTGTACTACCCAATTCTCACGTTAGTAACTGGTAAGTGTGCTGTTCCTTTATTCCTATCGTTTTAGTACTTTCCGTATTCCTTCGTTAGTACAGTAGAACATGCACTTCCCATTCATACGTGTCGTTTTAGTACTTCCCTCATTTCCGCGTTAGCACAGCCGTACATGAACTTTCCCTTCAAACGAGTCGGTTTAGCACTTTCTGCATTTCCAGGTTAGTACTGGAACGGCACTTTCCCTCCACACCGTAGCTTCAAGCTGGAAAATACTAAATTCATAGGTGCATAAGGTAGAACTTTCACCGTCGGAAATACAAAACCTGTTTTTTCTAGAGTGCGATAAATGAGTGTCTCCCTAATGGAACTCTTGCGTTTCCCCAAGAATTCTGACAGAAAAACTTGCTTGTTTTCGTGCATTCCTCGGCCGACAAGAATCCTAAGATCGACAATAGTTTGTCCTTGGCTATATTAAGCCTAGCTAAAGATTGTCGGCATGCTCCTCAAATGAGTTCCGATGGAATTTGTAACTTTGTGACGGAGCGTCGCCGAAATAAAAGTAGAGAGCGAGGAAAAGGAGTGGCACAAAAATTCGACTTAGAAGTAAAGAATAGAGAAATAAAATTGAAAAGTAAAGAATTCAAAAGGTACAGTGTTGGATAAATAGAAGTAAGAAGCACTAAGTTAAAAATAAAAAGAACAGAGCTGAGATAAAAAACATATCTAGAACCAAAAAGGTTATAAAATATCTCCGAAACATAAATGAGGAATGAAAAATGAGGGGATATAGCCGTAATAGGGATGAACATTGAAGAGGGTAATCGTTAAAGGATTTCCTATTAAATATTGGGTGTATGATTGTGTTATTCGTGTTTTTCCAAGTGAATGTCTAAGTTTCTTGCGGCGTTCTCTCGGAAAACAGCATTTCCCTACGCTGTAATAGGTTTTCAGTCGCGTCATATTACCAATCAAATTATATGCGTGCTAGCTTCCCTTTGAATGCATGACACGTTTAACTGTAAGACAATAAAATAAAAACCAATCACAAATGTTTTTCTGCACTGTGAAGAAGCAAGCTTATGATAGCGTTGTGAAACAATGAAATAGATTATCTTTACAAAATTGTTCACAGTGACTATCTTAATCTTAAGGTACTTCCAAAACAGGATTTTGATAAGGAGAGGCAATGAAACTGAATTTATTTTGCAGGCAATCCAATAATTGGGGAAAACTCAAATACGCATTTCTGCTTTCGGTGACATAGCTGGCCCACCATAGTACGCTAGTGAGATGAGATAAGGAATAAAAATAATCAGTAGTAAGATATATTTACTTTAGTTGTTTCCACTAAATATCTTCATATTATAAAATTATTTGAAACTAGCTTTCTATAATGATACTTAATAATATCAGTGCCTGACCTCCATAAAATAATAATAATTTGAAAAATGACAATAACGCTCCCAAAAAAACCCAACCATCATTGCAGTAATAATCACTTATTGACTTAGTTGATAGGTCATTGCAACAAATTATAGGCTCACAAAGTAACATTAACAGAACATGGAAAGACAAGACATTAGCAGAAACGGAATACGCTTGAAGGCCGCAGAAATCTTGAGGAACGCATTGCTGCGGTGGGTGACGAAGCATGCTTTTGATAGTGAGGCTAAGGAAGTAACTAGTTGGCAGTCCCCAACTCTGGCGACCAAGCCCGCTCCCTGCTAGACGTTCTCGAGATTTCCCAAGTGACCTCTCTTTGGTAGCAGTGTAGTACGCTCAGTCTGCACCCAAGACTGCTTTATTTGTCGACAAACAATGCAGACTGGCAGTGGCTTAGTTATCCTGGGGGTAAAGAGAAAGAGGAACGACATGCCTGACTATAGCGCTTAACAGAAGATGGTGGTGTGGATTAGTTGGAGGAGGTGTTCGTGGTAGTTTGGTTTTTGAAGGAGGTAACGTGCGTCGGTCTGGTTTTTGTGAAGAAAGTATTGCGTGGGTGTCTGTTTTTTTTAGGGAGCATCTGTGGTTCTCTGTTTACTCTTTTTTACCTTTTTTTTCAAGAAGCAACGTGCAGTCCGCATGTTTTTATGAAGGTTGTAACGCGTTTTTTTTTTTTTTCTTGAGAGGAGGGTGGGGAAGGAGGCATCCGTAGTTATCTGATTTGCTTATTTATTTTAATACGGCAGTGCTTGTTTGACAATGTTGGATTTTGATAGAGTTGGGTATTTCACTGTGGTCTCGATTAGTAAACGAAAATGGTGTGAAGATTAATGTAATTAGTAAAATCAGGAGGTCAGTGGTTTTCGGGATGAGTCAAAATATGTGGTGCATTGCTGTCTAGAATTGTTAAGGAAGTGACCGATGGGGGACTGGTGTAGTTGAAGATGAGTAGTTTTTGGAGATCAGTTAGAGGAGTAGGAATGTGGTGATTATCTAGAACAGTAAGTGAAGGAGGTATCATAGCTGTTTGGATTATTCACAGTCATAGTCCAAGTTTATTTTGTATTATATGAAAAAAAGGTGCTGCGTGGAACGTTTGGATTGATGGAAGACAGTAGTTTCTGTACTACCTTACTCAGGAAAATGAATATGGTCCATGATTGCTCCGATTAATAAATAAACTTTTAAACAATGCGTGGCTATCCATATTAATGAAAGGTGATGAACATTGTATTAGCAGAATGAGGTGATCCGTGGATGTCAGTACCATAGTCTGACCATTTATGAAGGCGGTTCGGTCGTATTCAAATTCCTCTACAGCGGGGCCAATTCTATGGATATTTTTGAGATTTCTTTATATGCAGTTAGTAGGAGGGGCTAAGACATGGGCCGAACAAAATCTCAGGTATACACATAAAATTGGCACCGTCATAGAGGAATTTCGCCACGACCGAACCGCCTTCATAAAATGGCCAGACTACATTAACTGTTAAACGAGGTAAATGGCCATCATTTGAATTAGTTTCAGCCTCCCCAGATGTGGTTGCACGACTTTAGATTCTAGACGGCTGAGAATTCTGATAGGTAAAACGGGGCAGTTTGTGAATGTCTAGATTAATTAAGATTGCAGTCCATTGTTTTCTAGAGTGCTTCAGGGGACTGGTTGTGGACATCTTTATTAGTTAGAGGAAGTTTTTGCGAGTTTCTTGTGTATTCATCGTCTTAGTTATATCCCAATTCGCACTGTATTCGTTTGGAACGGTTAGCACTAAGTAGGGCTTGATTTGGTCTCTGGTCTAGATGCGATCATTGAGGTGTGCCATAACTATACTTTGTCTAGCCTCAAGCTTTCTGCATCTTCCAATAAAACCTTCCATCGAAATTCAAAAATATCGAACTACATTAAAAAAACAATGCCACTGTTGTCTGGACGATGTTGAATTTTTTTTTCCTAATTTTCATGGATTCTAAAGTCTTATATCGAATGTTACAAGTGCATTAACCATTTCAAGCATAATGCTAACCCAGTTATCAAAATCAGGCGTAAAATTAGTGATTCCATGTTTCATTTATCTAAGTTTGTAATAGACAGAAGTATTTGAATTCACCTAGCAAAACTGCTTACTTGCTTGGCCGTCTTTTACCCTGTACACTTCGAAACAATGCAGAGAAACGTTTGCCATTCTGAGGGTACAATTTTTATGAACGTTACAATAGGTCGATGTGCGTAAACATCGCTATGGAATATGAGTCGTTGCATGCGATGGGGATGACACGTAAATTTATACGGTTTCTAAACAAAACACCCTCGCGGAAAGCACTGTAAACTTAATATGAACTACCAAGACCATGAATGGTCGAAACAATTCTCACCCACTGGAAATTAAAGTAAAGACTTGACAGATTACTTCAGTCCTGCTGTGAACATTATATGGACAGCTGCTTATCCTCTGTATAATTCGAAGCTTTATACTGATTACTACAAATCTTAAACTCTTGCACTTCTGCGATATCATTGTCATTATTATCATCATCGCCATTAATACTACACGTTCATATGTCAAGGGACAGGTAATGAAACAGAAATGAACCATTCAGCTATTGCAGGCAGTCCGAAGTGGTGAACAACAACAAAAATCAAAATTGTTTCTAAGAGACTTATAAAAAAATTATGATAACGGAGAAAAAGAAAATTTTTCATCACTTTAGGTTTGTTTTAGGAAGCTTGCAGAAATATTTTCATTGCAGCTTTTATTAAAACATTACTAACAGTTATGAAGAGGAAACATTCTTATCCAGTTCGGTAAACTACTTTGATTAAGTTAGAGATCGGACGGTTGCATAATATAGTTATCGGTAATTTCGACAATAACAAATTTAGCATGTGCTTGAGTGGCCATCAGTGCTAATATACCAAGTTAAAGTTTGAAACAAAAAAAAAATAAAAAAAATCAAATTTAGCCCAAGAAAACAGTAGGGTATGTTACAGGAAATTCAGTCCCTTAAGAAGCGCTAGTTTTTCCTTTCAACAACCGACCAAATTACCACAAAAAATTTCAAAACTTACACCCTTAGTTTTGAACAGAATAGCTAATAACAGACTACGATGGCAATTGTTCATTTGTTTATCTTAGAGATAGCTGAGAGGGACTTGGTACTTTTTCAATCACCCTACGTACGTTGTAATGAGATCTGTTGCAGTTCTTGCAGCCTTAGCTACTGGTAGTCTCCGCATCTTTTGCTATACTAACAACTTCTCCAGCTATCAAAGTCATTTTTTGTATCCTTAGGCAATTGTGTTGATTATTTTTCTGAAAATTTTGGCAATATTGACAACACTTTGGAAACTTTGTTCAGCAGTTTTTGCTTGCTGCTTGAAATTAAGCTAAGACAGAGTTTCACAAAACAGTATTATGAATTACAGTAGTAGTTCAGAACACTAGTTCAATATCGGATAAAATGAGCCTTATAAATTAAGTTCCAGATTCATGGTGCTATAATTCTACACATTATGACCATTAACAAGCATTTTCAAGGACCGTACAATAATGAACATCGGAAAGAAAGGAGTTTCCATACCGAGAGAGTTCAATGAGCCTTGAGATCGGTTATTCTTCAGAGAGTATAAAACATATACCGGTATGTACCTTTGGAGAAACAAGTTTGTCTGCCGAGTCCCAGTCGGCTGAAAATCTATTTCAGTCTTCCCACTACTCAAGTCCGCGCTTTACCTGTCAAAGGCTGCCATCAACTACATTACGCAACCGTCCTATCTCCAGCATATAGTCGCTCATCAGCCTGGAGAGAACGCAAACCTCCAGCTCAGCCTCACTCGTATACACTCGCTAACATTTGGGTCGATGATAATTATGGGCCGCATCAGCACCCGTCTCCTTTCATGTGTCTCCGTCGCAAGTTGTCGCTGATAAGCCATCTTGGTCCAAATACGCTGCATCAAAGTTAGGGAGCAAATGATTCCGGCGACACATATCGCGCTCCGTATCACAACAGATCGGACTTCTGTGCTAGACATGTCCTATGGACGACTGGACTGCGTATCTTCCACATCTCGTGCTATGAGTCAGGTTGTGGTCATAGTATTCTCAAAATAGTTTGATAACGTGCAATATCTTCGTATACAGTATGCCGCATGAGGGTTGGATCTGATAATAACCGTAAAGTTGTCATACTATGCTGAAAGTAGCTTGACTACGTTCCATATTTTTCAATTTTAAGGGTATGCATTACCTCCACGAGTATTTTTTAATAGACTAACTATCTGCTCACTGCAAAAACATTTTTTAGCCATCCAAGTATTTTCAGCTGGTTAAGTAGTCTAGGGGTAACAAGTGCTTTTTTCATCAGCCCTAGTATCTTGTAACTGCCACGTATATTGTAGTTGTCTAGAATTTTTTGTTACAATTCTTTGCTCTTTCGTTTGGACAGACAATATATAACCCTGATAGTTATTTTTAGACTTAAAAAAAAACGATCTATACAAATTCATCTGCATTTGGTATTGTCCCAAAGATCCAATTTCTTAACAACTAATCAACTACCCTTATCATTTTTAAAAGCATTAAACATAGACTACACTAGTATATGTTTTGTGTAATTTTTATACTTCCAGATCGTTTGGAAATGTTATGTAGAAGAATAGTGTGACGAAAATTAGAGCACCTCAAACTTTTTGTGTGATTGGTAAGTCTTTTTTACATTTCAGAGTATAAGAGTGAAAGAGTAACAGCACCTCGAAAGCCTTCAAAGTAGCTCCTGTAGTTAATGAATACGATCGGTGCTAATTCATATGTAAACAAATGTATATGAATAAAAGAGAGGTTAAGGATTGAACATAGCATAAAAGAATTTGGAAGTTATAAAATGCTTTCAATTTTTGATAATTACCAATAACATATTTATATAATCAGGGCCTTGAAATCAGCGAGAAACAGAACTCCAATATCCCTTTATTTCAGTCCACCACGTACGTAATGCATGTAGTCAGCTCTGTGGCCGGGATTCTTCCCCTTTCTCTCTCTCTCTCTCTCTTTTCTTCTTCTTTTCTCCAGTCCTATATATCCAACTAATATAATGGCCATAGCTCAGAGAGGGCCGGGGCGTAGGTTTCGGTGTCTCTTTGGGAATGGGCCTCTTGGTTCGTCTTCTGCCGCCTATCTAATCTAATCTAATCTAGTCAATGTTTTTTGTTCTTAGCAATGTTTTAAGTTTTGCGATATCCAAGGTCAAATATATGTTTATAAAGATGTAACAACCTTGCTAGTCTCCTCATCACTTAGTCTGTCATCATAAGTGTGAAGACAATCAACTTTTTTTTCTAATAAGAGGACATAGGTTGATGAGACCCTGAAGACTGTAAAACCATTCGACCTTATCCCATCACTGATGTGAATACAGCTATTTGAAGGAAAATGGGTTGAAGAGACCTAGCAAAACTTCAAAAGCACTTTATCCGCTCTCAATCATTTGTGTGAATACACTTAACATTTTTGTTAGTGAGACGACATGGGTTGAAGAGACCCAGAAGAACTTCAAAAGCGAGTTGACCCCCTCTCCACATTTCTCAAAGACCGTTCGTTACTCCTCAAGAGACCAAATCTTTTCGAGAACACGCGAGCTTTGCTTCCAGTATAACTCAAAAAAATACCTCCGAGAGCGACACAAAAAAGCGTAAGCGCAGCCATTAGTTACTTCAGCACGCTTCCATGACAATCCTGCTTCAGCTTGGTAGGATTTGCACCGGCGTTCCATCCTGGTTAGTTTTTATACACCAAGGTTTGCTTTGTTTCTGTTGCCTGTACAACGCGTCGCTCGCAAAACTTCTGACAACCACAAATGACCGACATATGTCAACTGAGATGAGGTGTACAAAAATGCGCCGTGAAACAAAGAGCTGCACTGAACTATGAAATATAAGGAGGGGCGGTGCACATTGGCGGTGATTTTCTGAGATTCTGAGATTAATGTCTGATTTTTTTGCAGCTCATACTTCATTGGAACCGTGACCTGAACTACGAAATTTGCACTGAACAATATGTCAAAAGATTGAGAGTGAGTTTTATCTGAGAAAAATAGAAGATATTGTTACATTGGTCAAATTTCCTTAAAATGAGAAAGCAGTCGACAAAGTTACCATCACTATCACAGACTAGCTAGGTACTATAGAAAACAGAAAATGATTTTATAAGAAAGAAAGGTTGTCCTTAATATTTCATTCTTCTGAGGAAGGGGAAGATTTCTCGAACCGTCAATCCTATGGTTCAATCAACTCTATGTTATACCTAGTAGATACCTTTTTATTAGCTACATAGCCCTATCGAATGTTATTGGCAATTATCGGATATTATTCGATGCCCCCTCTTCAGGAATTAGATAATTGCCTATGATTATCCGTTATGACCTTTATTGGAAACGTTGTATACTTAACTAGGAAGTGCATGGTGGGACTATGCACATTGTCGTTTGTTATTTTTTTATTATTCATAGCTGATGAAGTTTTTTTTACCATCCTTGTGCTAGACGCAGCTTATTCTTGGCGATTTTTTTTTTTTTTTACCTAATGCCTTTACTTATTTTTTAGCGTTCTCTGCGTTAACTTCGGACTGGACCAAACAGTTACCGCCAACAGTTAGAGAAGACGGTATTTTTTTTAACTGGAATTAAAAATTATTTTTCAATTCGTAATGCATCATTAGAATTTGCTGACACGAACACATGAAGTATAAATAAAAAAGAAAGGCGTGCATAGCCATTTTTCGTCTTTATGCCAGTGTACGTAATTGCTTTGCTTTTAGAGTCGTCTTTGCTCAATGCAACAGAGGTCCTCACTTCAAGTCATGGGCTGCTCCCTGGTATCAATATGCATATAATTATATAACACTGGGAAAGGGAGATCATTCGTTTACCCTTGAGAGGCCTTTAACAGTGTCATTGTCTGCATTTTTCACACTTTATGCTTCACCGACAAAAATCTATAGAATTATTCTCAACAAAAATTTCTGTTGATTGAAAGAAAGGTACGATTAATAATTGTCAATAAATTAGTTAATTAATGAGAGGGATATCTTTCATTAAGATTGAGGCTCAAACTCTTCTGATTTTATTTTAAAAAGTTGCCTTTAACAGGGAAAACTAGACTGCCCTTAAAAACCAACTGACCACTACGTAGTACACCTCCACAACAAGAACCATGTAAGGCTAGCGGGGCAGAACACACACTTCCAGGACACTGTTACCTATACATTCTCAGCTTCGCTACCCTACAGAGGGCTGCATTAAATATCTAGTGGTTCGATATAGGTGCAGAACTATTATAATACTTTTCAGACCATATCCTACTTTAAGCAAAGTTAGCAGTTTTTCCCTTAGTTCACAGTAAACATTTGGAACAGGTTGCGATTAGACGTTGTTGGAGCAGAGGCAGACAATACGTTCGAAAATCGTTTAGATATGCACTGGGAGCAACACCATCCACTACTTCCAAAAAATTCCCCCTCGTTCTTCAAGGGGATATACAGTATATAGTATTGACACTCAACGCCACTGGTTAGTTTCCACCATCCAGAGAAGCGTGCTCTTTCAGCAACTACTCCAGTGCCTGGATGCCGCTGCGGAGGTGCTGACACTTACCAGGAACGGGGATGATCATAGGGCTGCATACTGTCGAAATAAGACCCATTCATTTCTGGTGTCATAGTTCTTGATGATCTGTGGTTGACTGCAACAGTATACTCGTCTGGGAGCTAGTTGACATTTATTTAGAGCACAAACCAATGCTTGTGGGTTTGTTAGTTGGTGTGTGCGGTCAAGTTAATGTAAGTTTCCCTACACGACTCATCAGCTAAATTTTCGAGGGCGTTTTGTTTCTCCATCATTCAGACCTCATCTAAACTTAATGTCCCAGAACCCTTGCAAATCTTCTGTCACCAATAACAGTTGCGCAATTACCCTATTGGCTGAAAATTTTCTTGAGGCATCCATAATTTTTTTCACAATGGCACTAGCTCATAGAGAGCCGGAGAGTGAGTCCGCTCCTCTCAGGCAAGAGGCTTTTGGTCCGTCTACTACCAGTTATTTAATCCAACATATAATATATGCTATTGCTTGCGGGGAGTGCTTATTTGACGCATTTTATAATGACAACAGAATGACTTGATAGATTCATAATATTAAAACTAATTGCTAAAGCTGATATTATGATGGAAAATAGTCTCGTAAGGAAGAGGGACTTCGATAAATGTCACGATTGTTAAGTGAGTTTATCTTCTGCATTACTTCATGAAGTGATATAGGAGTCGTGAAAAGCAAATCTCAGTCAAGCTCAATTATATTTATCAAAGTCATTTAGACCATCTACGTCTTGCCTTTGCAGCATAATTCACGGTTTCAAGAATAGTAACGGTTGTATCATTTATTCGTTACCACAAAAGGCTTCCAAAAGAATAACATCATCATATATCATCGTCCAAACTATTAAAATTTGCCCAGAAAGTCCTTTTCAAACTCCTCTTTTCTTTTCGTGCCGTAATTAGATCTTCCATGAAAAAGCAGCATCAATTTACCTCGCGTTCTTGGTAGAGTGTAGCGATCATCCAAAAAACGGCAACCACTTTTTCTTCGGAACGGCTTTTGGGCTCCCAGAAGAAAAGCTTCTTTCTACCCCTATATTTTTGTTCTGCTACACCTTGAGTATCCACCGCTATCAATCTTTCTTGTCGGGGAAACGAAAGAAACGCCTGGAGCTACCCCGATCTTTGTTTGGGTACATCAAGGGTAGCCAACGGTATCAATCGTCCCTGGAAGAACAAACACAGTTCCAGATTATATCTCAAATGAATAGCAACCCGCAACCTTGCTGATGTCCTGGAATATATGATCAAGATTGAAAATTATTTTGTCTATACTGTGGGTCAGCAAACTAGTGTGATTTTTTTTTTTTTTTTGGTATTTCAGGTTCTAGGTAGTACAACTGATAGAAGTAATACATCGATATGTCGACCGCTGAACATTCTTCAACATCTTATTCAATATGTTATAGAGTTTCCTACTATGTTCGTATCAATGTCCAAGATATCCAATTCTATCAGTTATTCCTGAAAAACCATGCAAACACCCAGCTCATCTCCGAAACGAGTTATATCTTAAACTTTTCAATAGGCTAGCTTTATCCGCCTATCATTTCCATTTTTTTTTTTTGTTACCCATAGACTAACATATTGTCTTTCTTTCCCAAGCTGTCATCGGTCATTAACCTTGCCTTATAGAACATACATTTACCCTGAGTATCTTTCAGACAAGTAGCATCTCCAACTTTTCGATGGTCAAGCTCGTCTGCTCATCATTGCAATTCCTTTCCGCTTATGTTATAATCTTACTCCTTTCTTCCTTCCCAAAAACATCCAACGTTATCAATCTTGTCAGGAAGAACATACAGTACAAGCACCCGAGTATCTTCCTAACGAATAGCACCTCAAACTTTTGGATGGGCTGGCTTGTCTGCTCATCATTGCAAATTCTTTTGCGCATAGGTTAGGGTCTTCCCTTCACACTTGGCTTCTGGCCAATAGGCCTCCAGTCCTGGCGCCCTTCCATCCTGCATGTCGAGCGGTGGGCCCTAATGACTTGATGAATAGCGAGCAATATCGCGGGTCGGCGGAAACACTGAGGTTCTTGTGCCCGCCGCCCACATTCATGAAAGGTAAGACCTTCCGTACAAATGGTCGCGGATTTCGCTTCGACAACCCTGGAGCCCTTAGCCGGAATGTATAATTCTGCGAGTGACACACTGTACGTTGAATATGGAGGAAACATTTGGCCACCATTCTGGATGTGAGATGGCCATCGTATCGTGTAGGATGGCACTGTTTCTCCAGAACATGGTAGATACTTTGTTTTAGGGCGTTATATTTCTACAGTCAGTTTTACCTATTCAATAAAGAAAATAAATACGAAAACAACTGTGGCAAAATAACCATTTATAGTACTGTGCTCGGCAGCATGGTCTCTCTAGTTTCTCAAGCTCATGAAGTGTTGCTTGTGTTAGAGGACGTTCGATTAGGTGCCGAAATTAAGTATTCGGTACTTGACTTTTTAAATCGTGTTGTAAGTGTTAGTAGCAGCACGATTACGTTAAGCTAGCTCGAACTCCATTTTATAGAGCATGGTTAAGTTTCTGGAAGTCTTAGGGTAGTCGATCAAGGCTCAAAGTTTGAAATTTAATTCAACTGGTCGAAACCAGCGCACGTACCAGCCGCATGCTTCGACCAAGTTAAGTTTCGAAAGCTTTACTCGTCGCCCAATCCATCAGCCTCCAGCTGAACCCGCGAAGCAGCTAAGATGTCGACCTTTCAATGCTGTTTTTTTTTTTTTAACACAAGCATTGAGTGGGTAAACAGTAGTTGATCTTAATGCAATTCACATGGAACGTGTCACACGGTGCTGCAAGCACGTGCCAAATAATTAGAATAGATAGTAATAATGGTTGTTGGTTGTAGATAGAATAGAATAGAGAGCCGGCGGTAGACGGACCTACACGTCTAATCCCAGGGAGCAGCCGGGACCTATGCTCCGGCCCTCTATGGGCTCTCGTCATTAGTTTATAATATCGGAGACTTCTGGATAAAAAGAAGAAAAAAATTATAATTATGTCAGGCTAGGATTTGATCACGCAAACACAATTAAATGCTGCAGATCCGGGAAACTGGGAGACGTCAAGTTAGTCGTGGCATGAAATATGGATTACGGTGACTTAAAAGCATTGGTTGTTAGGAGGATACTCCTCTTAACGGCCACAGCTTCTAAGCCACCGCAATTCACATTTCATATCACGACTAACTTAACGTTTCCAGACTCCCCAGATTTGCAGCATTTAATTGTGCTTTGCGCTATCAAGGTATTCGGGACAATCGTAGCGCATGTACAATGGCATAATTAGTTCCGTTTCTCAAGCTCATGAAATATAAGCTCAGTTAGGATTTTTGCCTATAGGTTGGTTGGCGCACATGGTCGTGCGATAACGTCACAGTGAGCACAACCCTGTGTACCGTACGTATCCTTGGTGCTGTAATGCAAGAACGCCGTAACCGGGAATAAAAATCACAACCACCCTTACGATGGCATGGTTTCTCTGCAGTCTTGTACTCCTGAGATATACCTAAGTGTACAGTACAAGTTCTCTATTACAAGGCATGCCTAGCTGATGCATAACTGTAGTGCAGTATAGCTGAACTCGAATTTTTTCTCACGTGCGTTTACACCGCGCCTGCTTAAAATTGGAATTTAGCCTGATTGTTAGAATGGACGCACGACCGTACAACAAATTCCATGGTATGTAAATAAGCTACATCTGTATCTGAAGATGCAGAGATTGATCGAAACCATTTCTCCATCATATTCATTTCACGTACATGTTGAATTATGCATCGATGCATCGATGTGACTTGAGAAAATACTGTAATTCTGTTATTATATCTAGAGGTAGCTGTGAGAGCAAAGGTAGACTTACCTAGGACAATAATATTGCAGCATGTCATACAAAATATGCAAGAATTGAATTACGAAGCAGTTCAATAACACAGATGCCGAATAAATAATCTGTGGCATATATAGGCATACTGTACGTACATAGGACCATTTCGCAACATGCAATCCCTGAATTACAAACTCAAACCCGCAACAATTCATGTGGACTAAGTTCCATTTGAGTCGCCATTATGCGGTGTATCTCAATTTGAACTTTGACAATATGTTGAGCAAGCGGCGGTTTGGCGAAATATGACGCACAATTTGTCGCCGTCAACGACGCAGGTGCGCCAGCCATCACTGACCTCGTCATGCGCCAGATATGGCGCAGTTAAGATGG
>LQNS02277100.1:3866054-3876429 GCA_001587735.2 Parhyale hawaiensis
AAAGCCTTCCCGACCATTTGACAAATTCTAATGGGAGAAGTGACGGCCGCCCTGAAAGATGGCGAAATTAATGTCGAATGCAAGGGTATTGATTCCCAGCTACGTCGCGCCGACAGTTTTTGGGGTGTCGAGTCGGGAGTAATCTCGGAATGCAGATTGCTGAATAGATGTTTCTGAAAGCGTTGGAGACACGGATTTATCAATGGATATTTCCCAATGTGCTTGACCTGCGCACGTGCAAGTGAATGTTTAAACGAACGTCGGTTATACGGACTTCTAAAAGCATATTTCCCAATATGCTTAACCTGTGAACATCCAAGTGAATGTTTAAGAGAGTGTTACAAATTTCCGAAAATGCTTGCCCTGCGCACATCCTAGTGAATGTGTAAGAAAGTGCAAGTGATTTGGATTTATAGATGGATATTCATGAAAGGGCTTGTTCGGCAAACTCTAAATGAATGGTCATGAAGTTGATTGTAACACAGATTTCTAGATCATATTTCCGAGAATGTTTATCCTTGCAGTGATACCCAAAAAGATTTTAATAGATTAGTGATAGCGATCATGAATTTTAAATAGATAGGTTCGAAAGGGCTTATTGTAAAGACTTGCAAATAGTTGCCAATAAAAAAGTGGTAATGACATTGGTTCCTAAAATAGTTGTCGTACAGACATCCAAACGAATGTTAATGAAAATGTTAGTGACTCTAATTTTCTAAAAGGAATTGCTGAAAGTGCATGGCGTACAGGCCTTCAACTTGAATTTTATAATATGATGGCTATACTTAATTTTAAATGGATATTTTCTGATGTGATTATGTAACAGGTTCTAAATTTAAATATTATTTCTTCTACTGCCTTCGACTTTAAAGGAATTGTTATTGGAAGAGTTGTATCCCGATTTCCAATTGCTTTTTTCAAGCACTGGAGATCAAAATGGCATAGCACTCATGTTTGAGATTGTAGATAATGTCATCATTAATACTTCGTCAGAAAGTAATCTCAGTAGTGCAGCTTAACTAAGCTCATGCATCCCATAATATTCAACTGGCGCTGAACAGTGAAAAAATATCTTCCAGTCTTCATCTCGATAAAATATGCGTGTTTTGATTTATTTGGATGTGTTGTATGAAATTTCTGGAAGCACACACACACACACTCTCGCGTATATTTGCTTTCCATGACTCATTGCAAAATATTGAAAACATGTTTTTCGCTGCTTGATCTTGGAGCATTTAACGTCATCATGCTACTAACATTACTAGCAGTTGTTTATGCTAAGGTATCAGCACGTATTCATTTTCTGCTGTGTGTTATATTTTAAACTTTTCCAACTTTAGGAACTTTCTCTGTACATATAACTAATTTTTCCATACTGTTGTAAAGCCTTCGCGTCTTGCACGCGTATTTCATTTTTTTTTTTCACACAGTCTCCTCATGCAATAATATTTTTGAGTATTCTTCAAAACCAACTCGCTTCGGTTTTGGCATTTTTTAATTTTCTTTTACCTATTCGCTTGCTGTATTTTTGTATTATGAAATTGCATTCCCTTGTTCATCTGACGTATTCGTAATTGAAATTCTTCTGCAACAGCTTCTTTCCTTGCTATGTATTTTTATTTTTCTCCACAATTACTTCACTTATTTTCAATCTGTAATTCTCATCATGCAGTCATTTTACGTTTACTGATTCCGTAACTTTCTTTGCGGATTCACAAAATTCTTCGTATTTTCCAATTTTCTTCAAACATTCGCATTGTGTACTAGCAGTCGCGAATGCTCTTCTCGCATACGCATGCTTATTTTAAATTTTCTTCACACAGTCGGTGAAGACACTTATTCTCACTTATTGTCTCACCTTCACTTCACGTTTCAGCATTAATATTTATTATTTATTTATCATTTTGTTTATTCGCTCATGCGCCTTACATCTTTTATCCCCGAATTTCCTTGACGCATTCACTTCATATCTCATTTCGAAATATTCCTCTTGCGTTCGTATTCCCGAATTTTCTCCACGCATTCCCTTGATACACTCGTTTCCGCAATTTTCTTCTCATATTCCCGAACTTTCTGCCCGTATTCACTTGATAGCTCATAGAGGGCCGGGACGTAAGTTCCGATGTCTCTCTGGGAATGGGCCTGTTGGTTCATCTACTGCTGCATATCTATTCTATTCTGAAACAATCTTCTCACATTCTATAGCATTCCAGAATTTCGTTCAAGCATTCACTTGATACACACTCTTATTCAGAAATAACCTTCTGGCATTCCTATTCCCGAATTTTCTTCGCGCATTCACTTGATTTATTCGCATTGTGGATTTTCTTTTTGGCTTGCCAATCTAAGAAAAAGGCCGCTCATCACAGTAACACAGCAAGCCACTCTCACAAGCCTGCGCTCTCACGGCAGGACGCAGATTCATGCTCTCGTATATCACGGCACTCCTACTGTGAATCGGATAAGCCTTGCCTGCTCTAAATTCCAGACTTTTCGCATCTTTTCGACTGCATGCCAAAATACACGTTTTCTGCCTCCATCTGTATGAACAAAAACGAGCATATTCTACCGGCATCTGTATCCAGAAATACCAATTTTCTTCCCCGCATGTATACCTAAAAAATGTCCTTTTCTGCGTTCATCTGTATATCCAAAACGAGCGCAAGTTCTACCGGTATCTATATCTAAAAATGTCCATTTTCTGCCTCCATCTGTATGCATAAGACGAGCATTTTCTACCGGTATATGTATCCGTAGCTACGAATTTTCTGCCCTACCTCTAGACTCAAAAAATGCTTATTTGTGTGTCCATCAGTATGCCTCTAACGCGCATGTTCTACCCGTATACGTATTTAAAAAAAGAAAAAATCTGCCTAATTGGTATACCCTAATTATGCATTTTCTGCCAGTATCTGTACCAAAATATACACATTTTCTTCCCTATATACACCCAATTTAAGCATTTCTGGCCTGTATCTATAACAATAAAGGTCTAAATTTATTTTCTACCCTATCTTTGGACTTCAATTACACATCTTCTTCCAACCTCTATCTGAACGGCAAAGTAGGAATTTTTTGCCACCAACCGTCAGCCATAGTGGGCATTCCCTTCTCTATCCTTTGGCAAAACATCAACTCTGTCTTTCGTTACATAGAACTACAGAATTTTAGAATTTCCGAGATACCAAAATATTTTGGAGTACTCCTGCATTCAGTTTTTCGAAGAATAAACGGCGCTCCAATTATTAAAGAAATGTTAGAATTTCTGTGCAGCGAGACAAGACGAGCGTTTTTTTTTTATATTTTTATCTGTTTATTTGTTTTATTTATTGCGCTAGTGCTACGATGTATCTACAATAAACTTAAATACAATCAGTATTTAAAAGATAAGGCTGCTCCAGAACTAAGTCAAAACTTCATGCTCACTATCACGCACGAACTCACTACTTAATACGTCTAATTGATTTTTCATACATTGTATAGACTATTTAATACACAATGAGAATACTCGATAGATAATGTAAACCAAATCACTCAACCAGAAACATTATGTTTCTCTTTACTAAAGAATCTGTGCAGCTCATGTGTATTCGTCGTATTTAGCACGAAGAACCATGTTATAATCATCTAACCTAACTAAACCATGTCTTTCGCTGAAGTACTCGGTTACATTAATTGTAGTCCAGGCTCTAAGAAGTGTCTGTGTACATTTATCTTTCATAGCTTTACCATGTATTTTCCTATTCCATATGATGAGAACATTAAAAAAAAAAAGTTTGGTACAAATTTCGAAACTGGTACATTTTTGAGGGGCCCAAAGTTATCAATTGTGGACTGATTGTTCTGAAGCTGGCTGAAAATATGTATTTTGAAAATAGAAACATATTATGCTCATACAACTCTTTCGATTTAGGCCTTAGTTTTTGATACAAAGGGGTTTATATGTATATATATTAGTATATATATATTGGAAACTTCAAACAAATGGAACTCAATGAGTTTTCATACTAGAATAAAAACAATGACAATTTTGGAATCCTTGAAACATTCCTAACAGAACTATCAAGTTGAATTCTCCTTTAGTGTTCTAATAATATCTTTTTATCACAGCCGTATTCTCCATTTTCTATTTCGTTGCGATCGCCAACTAAAATATATGTAAAAACTATTAAGGGATTCGGTTTTGAGCTGTGATGAAAAATATTATGTGGGGCTAAAAATGGAGAATCCAGCTGTATAGTTTTGTTAGGAATGTTTCAAGAATTCCAAACCTGTCATTGTTTTAACTCTAGCATGAAAACTCATTGAGTTCTATTCCTTTGAAATTTCCAAAATGAGCATTTATGTTTATATATGAACCCCATTATCCCAAAAACTAAGGCTTGAATAAAAAAAAAGTTGTGCGAACAAATTATGTTTCTTTTTCAAAAATACGTATTCTGAGCAAGTTTTAGAACAATCAGTCAACAAATGATAATTTTACGAAAGTTCTCCCCAACTTTTTCTTTTAATGTCCTCATCATATGGAATAGGAATATACACGGTAGAGCCGTGAAAGAGAAATGTACACAGACACCTTCCTAGACTGAACTACTGAGCATTCTCCTTGCAGCGAAATACCGCAAAGGCTATTTATCATTGTTTTTCTTTTTTCTGTGGTTAATCTGTTTCGTTGATATAACAATAGCCAAATTACAATAGTTGTTATAAACATCTTTCAACTTACCTGCAAAAGGACTATTTTATCATCAGTTGTTAGACATCGAAAACAAAATGTGTATTGTTTCCGCAGCAAATTAGCCTCATCGATCTAACTCATCCCAATATACTTTTAGCATTATCTTGTATGGCTATCGTTGGACAGGGATGAATTTGTCGGCATGTGTGTGAAACATCGAGAACTTATTTGGCTTTGCTGCACTAAATTCGTATTGTCGAGCTGCAGAGTCCAAAATACGATTGGCAAAATGTCATAAAGGTCCTGCTTAAGAAGAAAAGATAATATTATCAGCAGTGTGCTATCAAGAGAAACATTGTCATTTGAGGGCTAAATCTGTACCATCGGTTCACAAGGGACCTTAATACCACCAGTCATGCTTCGTACTGCTTACGCTAAACAGAGACAATCTTTTCGCCAGCAACAACACATGGAAAACTTTTTTTTGTATGTGTGTGTGTGGTAAATTTAGAGACCAAAATACCATCAGCAAAATTTGGAAGTGCTTCTGCAGAACACAGAGGGTAGATCAAAAGCTCCACTAATTTCCCTCTACGGTCTATTACTTCCAGCGAAGAAGTGTCGATAATTCTGCACTCACAACGTAGGCCTAGGGCAGTTAGGCCTACAAGCGAGAGAGGCGCCAGAATTAGGAATGATGGATTGCCAGGAATCTCTTTGTACCGTGAGTGGGAGGAGGTTTTCCGTGGCCTATTCTTGCTAATGGTCCTGATGCATCTTTCTTTGTTTCCTCTGAGCTGGGCCTAGCCATAATGTCTAGTTTTGAAACATTAGACGCTTTGAGACTTGAGTGGGCAGGCTTCCGGGGAATCTCTCCACCGACAATGATGCACAAATTCGTTTCTTTAGTTAGGTTGTAATTAAGGGATTTTTACAGACTGCTGCATGCCGATGGCATTTTTCGATAAATTTCCAATTATACCATAGACCCTTGGAGACTTGAAGCGGCACGCTTTTTGGAAATCTTTCTGCTGGCGTTAATGCAAAAAATTGTTACCTAGGTGCGGTTCAAAATAATTTTTTTTTTAGTTCTCGATGTCACACCCATGACGACAAATTAATCCCTGTCCAAGAAAGCCATGCAAGATAATGCTAAAAGTATATTGGGATGAGTTAGATCGATGGGACTAATTTGCTGCCGAATAACCTTCTTAAACGAATCAATTTCTTAAATTGCTTGTAGTTTTTTCAGGTACTGATGGTTTTTCATGTATTTAATATACGTTCCCCCTTTGGATCAGTGTTATCTTGAGTCGTAAAATGCATCAACGTGCTCTATCTGATCTCTTAAGACCCATGTTCAGGCCAGTTTAACAGCCAGTCGTGATGTTGTGTGACAACAAAGTGAAACACAACTAAAGCACAAAAACCCTTACTTGATCACTTACAGTTTCAGCTCCTGAAAACATAGAACACTTTCGATTGGACAAAGAAAGTAAGTCTTGAAGGCTTGACCTGCCAGGCACTTCAATGCGGTGTTCTGGCTTCAACCCGTTGAGTTCAGTTTAATGCGTTGCAGCTTAATCAGTTACACTTGAGATGTGGCAATAAGTTAGGGCAGGCTCGATTGAGCGCCGAAATTGTGCTTTCTATGCTTGATTTCTTCAAAATTTCAGGCAGGCACGCTGGTTTCGATCCGTTGTTTGAGTTCCAGGCACTGACTCTTAATCGGCTGCTCATGAGAGTACCAGAATCTCAATATTGCTCTATAAAATGAAGTTTTTTGCCAGCTCAATGTAACCGCGTTGCTTTTGTCACTTACAAAACTGTTCAGAGTTGCGAAACTAACGCTCCTGTCTGACTGAAGCTCTGGATAAGCCAAGCCTTCAATTCCTAATTTCGCTGCCTGGTGGACCAGATGATACAGTCGTCTATTAATGCTGTGCAGATAGCTCTAGCGTTTTGAAATTTCGTTCCCCTGACGCCCTGACGACGATCAGTGTTTAACAGTTCGAAAGCTTGAGCTATAAAACTAAAACTCAGAAGATATTCGAAATCGTCCTTATAAAGCCACAGCACTAAGCGCAAGTAGCCCAGTGAGCACCTCACTTTCACAAACGGTGCTTTTTACACTGATTTTTACCGCGGTTAAGTTTGGTTCCGCTAGCTTTGCGTCTTGAGATTTACAGTATCGAAACGGAGC
The DNA here is from genome assembly GCA_001587735.2 of Parhyale hawaiensis. NCBI lineage: Eukaryota > Metazoa > Arthropoda > Malacostraca > Amphipoda > Hyalidae > Parhyale > Parhyale hawaiensis. The sequence goes on from LQNS02277100.1 coordinate 3,872,936, forward strand.
ACCAAAGAGAGACAGTTAGAGAGTCATCGATGAGCACGTAACAGTCAAGTTAACCTGGCCCAGGTAGACTCGACTTGCTTAGATGCACGCACAGATGAACTTCCTTCAGACCATTGAATCAAGTTTCAGATATTAATCCTTAGTCCATTACCCATGAGACCTCCGAAAAACTCAGTCCTGTTCGGCAAAACTCTTCTCGGTCTTTGCACGCCTAATTAGGCCAGTGCTAATACACTTACAACAACTTTTAGAATGGTGAATTCAACTATCTGGTCTGAAGTTCACTATAAATGAAACTAGTGGACATAGCTTAATTTGAGAATTAGCGTGGTAGTTAGTTATTTTACTTTCTCCTTTGATGGAAAGGCTCGTGAGGCCTTCGGCATATGTCGATTGTGCTAATATTCTCTTTGGAATGTACCTCATCCCGGATCCGTGGACCACATAGCGAATATAACAATGTCGTAGGCCTATACATAGGTATATGTGTGAACCTTCTGTTATAGTAGTATGTAAGTGAGTCCTATGTAAAGCTGTTATTGATTTGACGCTATTATTATTATTATTTTACTTAACTGTAATATTTTCAGCAAAACACCGCAGCAGTTTTTGTTTAACGTGGAGATCTCTAAAGAAAAAATCCAGCATTTGGCTGGATAGACATTAAATAAAACTTTTATAATGTATTTCCAAATGTTGCAAGTCTGAAACTACGCCTATAGCTTAGGAATGGCTCCCCGGTGCGGCACTTATTTTGCTCCTCTCTTATTAAATTTGTATAAATTTCAGTTTTAGTGTAAGGATAGGCAGGAAATGCACAGTGGATTTATTTTGGTCCCATATACAGCTATAGCGACCTGTGTTATATGTTTAGCATCCACGGCAATGCATAGATGCTCTGGTTACCTCCGCAAAGGAGGTTATGTTTTCGTCGTGTTTTTCTGTCTGTTTGTATGTCTGTCTGTCACCTAGATAACTCAAAATGTTCCGAACCGATTTGGATGAAATTTACAGGGATTCTTAGGTATGTTAGGAGGAACAGATGATTAACTTTTGGTGGAGATATGTCCTTCCGTTTGTTTGTTTGTCTACCTCAATTTTCTCACTGCCATAACTCAAAAAGTTATAAATGGATTTTTATGAAATTAACATGAGTTATTAAGTATATAACAAAGAGTAAATGACCAAATTTTGGTAACGATCCGTTCGTCCGTTCGTTTGTTTATTAATGTTTTTAATTTTATGCTTGTTAGCACAACAACTCAAAAAATAATGAATAGATCCTTATGAAATTATTAGGGGTTGTTACTAATGTTAAAAAACATAAATGATTAAATTTTAGTGCATATTTGACTCATGTTTGTATGTTTGACTCATGTTTGTCATAATTATTGCTAGCAGTATAACTGAAAAAGTTATGAACGGATCTTCAAGAAAATTGCACAAGCTGTTATTATCATCAATAGACATAAGTGATTTGATTTTGGAGTCAATACAAAGAAAATTTTGGTTTCAGAGCCAATTTGAATTTTTTGCTACCGTTGCCTCGCTTGGCGCAGGTATGCGCTCTCAGAGTGCTCTAGTTTATTTATGTATCTGTCTTTTTTTGTCACAATTAAAGGAAACAGATTAGCAACAATCAGGCCTTGTTAGTGAAAGTTGCCATCCTGCCACATGCGATTGAAAACCACAGGGTGAAACGGCTTGCCTGTGGAGCGAAAACAACTCATTGAATTATGAATTGAATATTATTATAAGTTATAATAGAGATGACGTTTAAACTTCATTGGCACTTCACTGCCTACTCTCTCAGAGTGCTCTAGTTCCCTTATAAGATAGCAAAAATACTTGAGCTACGAAGTTTGTGATTCGTGTTTTACTCTCTTTTATAATCAAAGCTACTTGAGCGGGTTAGGTTCGTAATAGTGAATGTTTTACTTCGTCTTTATAGCCATGCTACTTTGGGACGCGAGGTTGGTGATGTATGCTTTACTTTCTTTCCAATTTTCCCAACTTCATTAATTCTACGCTTCAGAATTCTAATAGCTAGAACCAAACTCAGCGCCCTCTATTCATCTCCCAACAATGCTCCTCAATATTACCGGCAGAAGTTTATCAATGACTAGGCTGGCTCTAAAGCTTAGTTAACTTCGAACAAGTTGAGACGAATAATTGATAGCTCGATGTCGAACTTGGGTTACTGGTCCACGATTGATTTACGATGTCAACTCGATCGTCGAATTTTAGAAGATGACGACTACTGCCAACGTCATTTGGGGGACCAAGGCTGCACCAGCCGAGGACTTTTTCCTCGAACTTGGTCATGTTTTCCTGACAAGTTCTCGAAGCTAAAGAGCCCGAGGTCTTTCAGGCGACCGAGTTAAGGCACTTGTGGAAAACAGGTCACCTTCAAATTTATGAACCGCTCTAAAGTCGATGGTTTCTGACGCAAAGACGTAGATTTCCTCCTGAAAAACAGCATTTTGGAGCCGCAAAATGGAAGAGTACTGGTTACCAGCTTATATTTTTTTTTCTCTGCTATGCCTACTCTTCGACTTATCCATTAACCCTTTCGCTACGAAGACTCTGCAGTAGTTATGTTTCTCATAGATAACACTTTTTATCGGTCATTAACTCGCATCCATGTTTCAACTTCAGAAAGTTAATAGGAATTTAAGCAGATGGCCAAAAACACTGTCCGACTCTTCAGAAAAATTAGGTGGATTAGCTCAGTTTTATAATAATTGAAAGCAAACGAGCTAGAACATGACTAAATCTTTGAAGAGTCCCAATTACGCAAAGACATATTGCACACAAAAAAAAAGTAAACTGAGATATGGGCATGTTCGATTAGGGACGCCAAAATTAAGGCCTCGAGGCTTGACTTGTTCGGAACTTTAGGCAGGTGCGCTGGCTTCGACCTGGTGAATTGAGTTTCAGGCATTGACCCTGAATCGGTAATTGCAGAAGCTGCATATAACTGTACAGTAGCAGTGAACAGTTAGCATGGGTTAGACTTCAATTAAGCCTATTCTTTGTTCTGATATATTTAGGCCAATCAATCAAACCCTAAAGTAGGACTTCTGTTATGCTTCATTTCTGACGCCGAATTACTGCTATGGCAGTGACAGTGCTGTTGTCAATGCTTCTGCTCCTACTACAAACTCCATGTTGCAACTTTAGATTAGATTAGATTAGATAGGCGGCAGAAGACGAACCAAGAGGCCCATTCCCAAAGAGACGCCGGGACTAACACCCCGGCTTCTTTGAGCTATTGCCATTACGTTAGTAGGATATAGAGGATTGGGGAAACGAGGGGAGAAAAAATGGAAGACGAAAGAGAAAAAAAGAAAAAGAGAATAAAAAATATAGAAACAGAGGGGGAGAAGAATCTCCGCCATGAATGCCCCCAAGCATGATCGATTGCCGCTGATATACGGAGCTTAAATAGAGAGATGGAGTGGAAGTGAGAAGAAGTCAGCATAAAATGGCCT
>LQNS02277100.1:3936165-3951626 GCA_001587735.2 Parhyale hawaiensis
CACTGTCTGATCTAAAGTTTTTAAAATACTGTCATACGCCACTGTCTGATCTAAAGTTTTCAAAATACTGTCAGATGCCACTGTCTGATCTAAAGCTTTTAAAATACTGTCATACGACACTGTCTGATCTAAAGTTTTTAAAATAATGTCAGACGCCACTGTCTGATCTAAAGTTTTCAAAATACTGTTCGACGCCACTGTCTGATCTAAAGTTTTTAAAATACTGTCAGACGCCACTGTCTGATCTAAAGTTTTTAAAATACTGTCAGACGCCACTGACTGATCTAAAGTTTTCAAAATACTGTCAGACGCCACTGTCTGATCTAAAGTTTTCAAAATACTGTCATACGACACTGTCTGATCTAAAGTTTTTAGTGTGAGTTGCTACTACGTGGGTTGAGTTCCAGTGATGTGCTCTCATCAGTCAATATTGTTGCATTTTACATTTTTTCAGTCCACAATTGTAGTAGCTTTACAGCTGAGTTTAGGGCCATCTATCATGTTTTAAACTCCCGTTGGATATTATTTCGCGTTGTTAAGCTCTTTTTTCATTACTTTATTTGTGTTTGTTTCAATTTTTACGCCATCTTAAGTTTTAACTGAGATATTCTTCGAGTTTAACTCTATAGAAGAAAAATATGTGACACATTTCAAATGATTTCTTTGCTTCACTATCGTTACTGCTGCTTCTACTATTTTCGTTGCAAGCTACATTTATATTTTTTTTTTTCACTCATTCTCCCACTTTTGTACTTTACCACAAAATTCTTTGTCCTGGACCTACACCAAAACTTGATATTTTCAAGTGAGGTGAAGCCTTTCTTTACCGCCATGCACTTCCTCCTAGAACCTCGTCTCGCCCGAGCGCCGGGGTCACAAAGGCGAATATAAATGACAGTGTTGCGAGCGCCATTGAAGATTCCCGACTCAAAATCAATCTCTCTGATCATGTTCACGGAAAAGAGCGATGGGATGCCATAGTCGATTTCTCTATCCCCATCCTCTGGCGAAATGGTAAATGTCCTCGAGGTGATATGAAAGAAATGAAGAAAGCGCCTTTTGAAGTGCCGACGAGAGGAACCTGGACGATCATTTAGGCGCGAGTATATACCAGCGGTTGTGAAAACCGAAATCTGAGATGATTGACTTTTAGCGCGTCATCGGAGAATTTTAGGGTTAAGGGGAGATCGCACGACAGTCTGTTGTTCCCCGTACATGGCGTTCGACGTCTAATGCGCTGTTGTGGTCGTTCAAAAAGCAGAAAAACGCTGAGCTGTCTAAGTTTCAATTCACTTTAAATTTATAGTGATTTCAAAATTTAATATTTACTATGAAGTGACCCTGGCTAAGCCGACTAACTTGCTGGCCAATATTTTACTAAATCATATGGTAGAAGCACTGTTGTACTTACAAGTACCACGCAAGGGAATTATAATGTTGTCATACCTATGATCCTACCTTTACGTGTCAAACAGGATCTCATTGCTGATTCAGTCAGATGGTAATGAAATACATTTTAATTCTGAAAACAATACTCATACTGAGCATGCGCGTCGAAACGAATCTAGTTTTTGATACAGCTAACTCTGCTGATAATTTAGTTTGTATTAATTTTGCAGATCTTTCAGAAAATTTGAGTAATCATAGCCTAGCGGTGTAAAAAGCTAACATATAAGAGCTATAAAATTACACACACAAAAAAAAAATAATAAACCGCATGCCATATCGGCCTTGTATACTCAAAATATAACTTAGAGTTTCAGACCTCTTTTCTTTTTTAGTGTGGGGAGAATTGACAAGATTTACGAGAAAGTGTCACGATTTCGTGCATGGCGAGCTAACGTGAAAACAGTACAAAATTTCCGTGAGAGGAGTTTTAAAGAAAGTATGAACTTCCAATCATACTAACTTGATCTTCACTTTACACAAATTTTATGGGGTTAGAATTTGTAATGGAAGTCACGGTATGATCCAACAAATCTTTTTAGATGATAAGACGTAGAAAATGAAAACCAGCAGATCTAGGATTTACTGTAAATGCTCCCTGCATTTGGCTATTCTCAATTTTGGACTTCGAACGCCAAGAAAATGGCACGGAGGATGCAGCGTTTGGCAGCTTGTACCGGAGAACTTGGATCCAATTTGCTAACTGTTCGATACTTTTACGACAACTTTTGAGAGCAATTGACACTTTTGTCAGACTGATTAAACACCCCCGGAGAATTTCGAAAGTTGTTACATCGACGCTTACTGGCTGAGAAACGCAACGGCTCAAGGACGAAAGCAATGGCCAATATTCACCGATGATGGACATCAGCAACTGGCAGTGTCCATCCACGGTTGTATACAATAGAGGTTGCTTCAAAAAGTCGTTGATAGCCAAATGTTGGTTTAGGCAGTTGCTGATGGGCTAAGGCTGCTACCATGCATAGACAACTCAGCAGTGAAGTTGGTTCAAAGAGTCAATGATGGGCTAAGATTGCTTCCATAATTCTTTAATAGACACATGAGGATTCTAGGAGTCGCTGAGGGCTCATGATCTACGGACATCCGTTGTACAAAGTGCTATTGCTCCCACATTTAGAATTTTCTGTGCCATTCTGGTCGCGACAACTGTGCAAAGATATTGATAACATGGAGTGAATTCAACGCAGAGCAACGAAATTGATACTTTGATACAAGCCATACAAGAGTCGCCTACAGGAAGTGGGCCTGATTTCTCTAGAGCAAAGACTACTCAGAGGCAACTAATGGAAGCATTCAAGTATTTGAACGGCTTTAACAACATACCTTTCACTGTGCTTTTTGATAGAGACGTGAATTATTGCCTTCCAAAGAACGGTCAAAAACTCAAGCATAAAGCTCGATGATAAACCTTGAGTCAGCAGTTCTTTCAGCACTTCATCGTGAATATTTGGAATAGACTTCCAGCTGTCGTTGTCGGGGTGGAGACAGTCAACGCGTTTAAAAATCGTCTAGACAACCATTGGGAGAGACACCCTCCACAACTAATAACACCTCCTCCAGGAATTACAAGCGCTTAACAGCCAAAACTTCGGAAGCCACCTTAATCCATAACCTTCTCTCCTTCGCCTCAACCAACTTACCGTTTCTAAGGGCCTCATATCTGCAGCTCTACATCGTTCTTGCATGAACGTTTCTTCGGCTGAAAATCCCTCCTTTAATCTTTTTTCTTTGCCATCTAACTGATGCTGATAATGGCAATAGCTCATAGAGGGTGGGGACGTAAGTCCCGGCGGCTCTCAGGGAATGGGCCTGCTGATCCGTCTACTGCCACTTATCTAATCTAATCTATGCTGCTTCCATGAGTCTATGATGAGATCAGGTTGATTCAATGAGTAAGTCGATGTTGGATGAAGATTGTCTCAAGAACTCGCTGATGGTCGACGGCGGCCGCTAATATCGGCTACTAACCGATACCGGTCTCTAAATCTGCCAATAATTTAGGTAGCCTCCTATAATCCACTTTGCTTCAAACGCCGTAATTTGTTAAAGCGTTTCTCGTTTGTTATCTAAAACGCAACTCTTGCACGAGCAAACGCTCTACGTGTAGTGTCACGACTCCCCAAAACGCCTCAGTTTAATAAGCTCCGACGCATCCTCTTGCAAGCAACTCCGACATTGCACCAGCAAACACCGCCCTGATCTTCATCTTCCTCTTTCCTCTTTCTCGGACGCGTCAAATTTTTGCCTGCTGTAATGAAGGAACTTTATATTGGTTCACTAGCTTTGCAGTCGCCAGAAACTGCATTCAAAAGGGAAGTCGCTGAAAAATTTGTACTTTTATGATGGAATTTCTGAGTCGCTCTCACGCACAGAGAGTCAAGTGCAAACAGGGGTAAACAGGAGTTTATTTGCGGTAGGGCGCAGAGACCCCCCCAGGTGCTGCGAAGTCAACAGCGGTAACTGGAACGAATGACGCAGTAAGTTGTTGGATTTTGCCAAACACCTCTCCGTTGGACGCATTTTAAAACTGAAAAGAACTTTGGTCCGCAATAAAGTTAGACCGTCAAAAACGATGAGCATCCGAGAATGTCAAGCGAATCTGAATTGCGAGAAATCTGAAGTTATGCAAAATGTTTCGGAGGATATTTTTCTTTTCGTCTGTTTTAGGAAACCTGTGTGTATTCATGAGAACTTTCAAACGTCAGTTTCTTTTTTGTAATAATAATCATTTTAATTTTTGCGGAATAACAACCACGCCGTTTGCAAGATGACATAGAATGTTTTCTATGCATTGCTTTCAACATTCGAAGCAGATACAGTCAATACGTTTAAAACTCACATTGACAAACACTGGGATCAACACCCCCACAACTGCGAACTTCTCCTCCAACACCAACTGATTTGTTAAAGCGGAAATATTTAGATGCCAGAAAATGCCTTTATCTCTCCTACCGTCCCCTCCCCCAATTAACTTAACATCTACGACAGTAACTCATTGGGGGCGTTGGCCCCGGCTGCTCTCTGAACATGGACCTGTTGGTCTGTCTACTGCCACCAGTCTAATCTAATCTGCTATAACCTTTAGTGCAATAGAGGCGCTGTGCTCCAAAGAACGACCTTGATGCAATACTGCTGTTGGTAGGGGGCAATTCAAAGATACCGAGGCAACATTACCGTGTGTGTCCGCTCTGTCTGTTGGGGTTCAATCGAAGTAGCGTGCATAGAAGCCTTGGGTCAATATGCGCCAACGCTGCCCACTTCAAATTTAGAATTAATATGTATATTTATTAATTGAAGCCCGCTTTAAACGGCCTAATTATAGATACGGTAGGTCTCTCAGCTGCGCATACATACGGTACTTGGTTTTATTTATTTTTTTTTTTTATTACTGGTGGTATTTCTATCCATTTGCTGTACCACTGCATTCTTCATTCATCATCTCAGAGTACTGAACATAGGATAGTTCCTGAAACAATTATGAACTTTAATAGATTACTTAACCAATGTTTGTCGCCGTTACCATGGCTTTGCCATTTATATTATGGGTTTATAAATCCCACGACGTCATTTGTCAATCTCTCGAGGTTTGATATTGTCCTACGGTGTGGGCTGTGGGTTCCGCGAGGACTCCAGTTTTATAAAGCTACCAATAATTAAGAGTAGTAAAATACTGTGATGCTTCATATATTCATATTTATAATTGTATTATAGAATTAGCATTGTAATATTAGGATATTAATACAGGTATAAGATATACATATGTACATATGAAAAATACCTATAATAAAATTATTCCAATAATTAAAGAATAATGATAATGTTACTGTATAAAACAAAAGGCGTTCTTGATAGTTTGTATACATATATATGCGCACGTAATTTTATAGCATAACTTTATATATTACGTAGACCTTCCTGAGAACATCCCCACGTACCCATATTTATACTAGTAGTAATTTTTTCATTATACCAATGCTACTTTCCAGTGATACATTACTGTTTCTTCGAAAACCATTTCCATGATTTATGTCTCTTGCTGCCTCAATACTCCGATTCAGGCCAGTCATGATTTTCTGTTTTTTTTTTTTTTGTTGAAGCACTTTGAATGAGGCAAAAATCTCTCCAAAGCGGCAGTTCTGCGTTGTTTAAGCTCTTGTAATTCGAAGTTTCTATCTCCGTCTTCAGCTTGGTCCGCACGTCTGTCCGAGCAATTAAAACTTCTTCAACAACAACACACCTCTCTAATTCTCTTCCAAATTAATTCTCAAATTGGATTTTTAGCTTGAATGAAGTTTCTCAAATTACCCAAAGTTGATCCTAGGAGTTGATGTTGTTCTTGCCCTCAAAGTTTCTCCCAAACTGTGAGGTAAATTTTCTACAGGTAGACGGACCACCACACCATAACTTTTTTCTCATCTTCACTCACCTTCAGTAAAGTTAATTTGTTTTAGAGGAGTGCTAAGTTTTGTGTGTCTTAGCCGAGTTTACTGTAGTCAAAACAGCCGACCAGAGCAGAGTAACCCGTTTAGGAGCTAACCCGAGGACATTCGTCCAGTAGTTAGTTGTCGAGACTTTATAGGTTATTTGAACAACATTGAAAAATGTTCCGAGAAGTACAAATTCTCTTGAGGAGCTGAACCTTTTCCGTGCCAGTCTTGTCTGCCTTTCTACAAAGACTTTTTTCTCAGAATTACAATAGGACAAAATAAGAACTTTCGCAGCAATATACCCTATTAGAGAGTAATTTAATTGATCCTTGTCTCGTTCAATATTATCACAAGGCGCACTTCTTCTGACTGCTATAAAAGAATTTGTATTCCTCATTTTACTGGCTAGGATGAGTTTTATATATGCTTACATATGCATAAATACAGTCACCTGAAATGTACTGTCTTGCTCTCAGGAAGTAAAGCGAATCCATGCTAAGAGCTTTGTGTCAAGAACTAATATGAAGTGTTCCTATAATGAATTTTTGGCCAGTTGTTAAGCTGTTTAAAGTTCTAGTTTCTGTAGGAATGGGCAAGAGTCCTGTTAGGCTTGTAATCACAATCCGGTTTGAGTTGCCGTAACCCTAAAAACGTTTGCCCCAAGAGAAACAAATGAGGTTACCATGTAAGTGAATGGTTCCGATAGAGACACTATAGGTACACGGTAGGGACATTATAGGAGCACGATAGGGACGCTATTGACACGATAGGAACACTATAGGAACACGATAGGGACACGATGGGGACGCGACAGGGACATGATAAGACCACGATAGGATCACGAAAGAGATACTATAGAACAGGAAAGGAGCACGAAAGGAACATGATTGCGATCCGACATAGACATGATAGAGACATGAACTCACACCTCTCGTAGATATAATTCGGATTTCAACCTTCTCGTTATTCATTTTTTCTAAGAAAAATACCTCTTACCTCTGATAAATTTCTCCTCAAACCAACGCTCACGACGAAGATAATTGCAACCTCCTCTTGAAATTTCCCCTCCTCGTGCTTGCAAATAGCATCGATACATTTCCTGTTTGCCCTTATTGGGAAAAGCGCCCTGTGATTGGTCAACAGAGCCGCCAGGCAGACTTGTGTCGACCAATGAGCATCCTTGTCACTACTCAATATACGACGCCCGCGTAATGAGGACAGCAAGCTTATCGCTTTAGCACTAAAGCCAATTCTCTTTTCTCTTCTGCAAGCAAACTGGGTCTCTGGCTGGAACAATGTATGTTAATAGTGATGTATTTTTCACAGCACATGTTGAGACACTTAATAGATTGGACTTAAATAATGGACACATCAAGCGGTCCATTCACAGATACATATGAGGCAAAACTTGTATCTGGTTCCATGGGAGCCACAGTAAATAATACAGTAGCGCGAAAGGTAAAAACACAGTTAACTGGATCGACTCTACTTCTCAACTGCAACTTCCATAGGCACTGGTTCGTGCTGTTGATAAATGCCTGCTAGGCCTCAGAGAAGTTAACGGCTGCAGCCAACCACAGCTTGTAAGCTGTAGCATCAGAGATGGAAGACTCAGGTGACAACTGCCATCTCCCAATTTTCCCCATTTCGTGCTGGGGTCAGCACTCCCGCAATAAAGTGTGAATGCGAGAAATGCTGACGCAACAATCAAAGCATTGCAATCGCTTGCCTGAAAAGGAGGAGAACTCTGAAGCCATAACACGAAAAAACGGCACTCAAGCGTCCCTCCAATGAGAATATAATAATGACAATTATAGTAGACGAACATGAGCAGCACCAACTATAGTCGTAGAAATAGTATTAATTTATATTATTTAAATAGACACTGAGCAGTGGTCAGGCCATTATGCCTATTTCCAGAAACGAAACAAAGCTTACTTTTGGATCCCTCCATTGGTCCATTTCCAGTAGCTGCAACCACGCCCCTAAATATAAGAGCCACGTGGAATAGTTCATATTGCAGATAAATTATGCCCGTTGTGTCTAGAGGAGAGCATGGCTGCAGTGACCACGGATTACCAGAGCTAAGGCGTCAGGAACGGAAGACTGAGATGACAATTCTAATTACTCCAACTCGAACTTCCCTAGCGCTCGTTAGTACTGTGTCTTCGCTGTGGACTATGATTGTTAGAGACGCTGATGCTGCAGTCCCAGTTATTGCAAGACTTCAGCTCTCGGGTTTGAAAGTGATCGACCAGTGAACCCTGCATGAGACAGCTTGCACCGAGCTGTAAGCTCTTTAGAACAGTGAAAGGCTTTGAGTCACAGGAAATATAGCTCTAGTCTTGGTGTCAGTAGCGTTATAGTAGGAGTAAAATAATATTTTCCCATTCTTAAAATAGATTTTATCGAATATTGAGAATTGGGTGCGTGAAAGGCACAGCCATAGTGAGGTGACAGAGCTTAGTTTTCGATCACGGCTGTCACGTACGTGCCATGCAAATATATTTGAAACTACATGAAGTAAAGGATTAACGATGCTTTCGATTAGCATGCGAAACAAAGACTTCGAGGCACGACTTGTTTCGAAACTTCGGAGAGAAGCGTTGGTTTCGCCACATTAAATCCAGCTGCAGGTTTTAAAAGTAAGTCGATTGCATTGAGCAGGGGAAAATTCCACTCAAGTTTTTGAAAGCCGCAAGGGAAATTGATTCAGCATCAAGAGCCAGAACTGTTGACTGAAATCCGGACATGTCAATTCTCGAAGTCGAGGCAATTTCGCACGCCCAATAAATGCGCCCTAAATGAAATCAGATTCCCGCTACACCTTATAGTAAATGCCAGATGATACTCCTGATGGTTAGGGTTACATTCCCGCTGTGAAATACATTATGATTTTACGCATGTTTAAAGTGGTCTCAACAGCTATGGTACTTTACGTTAGAGGGTCCGATACTTGTGAATTATCTGACCTCACTTTACTATTTGTGTGTTGGCGAACGTTTCTGCTGCGCGATAGGCTCCGTAAATGATCCTCTTTTAAATTACTGTTAGAATGATACAGTTTCTCCAAATAACACTGTAAACCACAGTGAAAAACATTTTTTTTTGCTTGAATTCAAATACTTAACCTCAGAGTTGTGTTTACTGCATACATTCAAAATTCCGGTAAGATCATGATTGTTAGCGTAAGGTGCTCTCTTCTCCCTATCGCTTTTGAATTTTTACGTTACACCTTTAAATTGTGTTCGCTTCAGAGGATGAAATTTCAAGAAATTGGCTTGATAGTGTGAAATATTTTTCTCTCTGAGTATTCACTTTTAAGGTCTATCTCTGCACCTTTTGCTAGTAGTTCTAGCGGTTAGTAAGGAGTAGTGTAAGATATTCTCCTCGATTTTGACCCCTACATGCCTAACCTCTAACTCTATGTAGCCTTCACTGAGAGCTTCGAAAATTCTCTAGAAGAAAGAGCCTGCGGAAGTGGGACGGAAGCTCAAAAGAATCTTCTCAGCAGCGCACACTAGCCCTCTGCTCTGGCGCTCTGATAAGATATATTTGATGGATGGTTGCCAATCTGTCCTTTTGGTCTGGCCAAAAAAATGGGCCAACACTTTAAAGTAGCCCGGAGAGAAACGGTCTTCTCTAAAGTCTTGCGAGATCGCCCAGATTTTCAAGACGGGTTAAATGTATGGAAACTGCCGGGGATTTCAGACTTTCCTGGAGGGTTAGACGTCCTCATATGGTCGGTGCTTCTGGGCGCCTGGGAGCTTTGCAGAGCTGGAGAATGCTGGCCTTTTGGAGTCAGTAGTTAAGTGGAAGAGGTAGTTAAAAAATACGATAGGGTGATAGCTGCAGGAAGAAACGATGGGGCGGTGGTGGAAGGATGAGGCAGTAGGTGGTAGCTGATGGAAGCCAGTACGGTGGTTGTTGCATAAAAGGATATGTTTTCGCTATGGTTGAAAGAAGAGACAATACGTGGTAGTAGTTGGAAGAAACAGTGAAGTGATAGTTAAAAGGAGAAACTATGGAATAGTAAGTGAAGGCAGCGACGGAAGGCTGATAGTTGGAAGATGAAACAGTTATGTGATAGTGGTAGAAAGAGGCTATACTCGAAGGAAGTTGGACAGTATGCGTAGTTAGAAGGAGACGGTAAGCATAGGAAGAAACTATAGGTGTTTGGAATCACTTGTTCAGTGGGAATCGCCATTAATGAAAGAGAAAATGAAATTTTTGAGTCAGACTTGACAATAAGTGGAGATAGTTGCTGCATTAAGAGAATAGTAGGATTTGGAATTTGTAGTTCACTAAAGAGGGTAAGTTACATTAAGTTTATTTTTTAACACGATACAAGCCGTGCCTCCCCTAATTTTATGTCCCCTGTCCTTGGGTTCCCGTCTTTTTTTTTTTTAAAGCTGAGCTAAGAAGCCTAGCCTCAAACGCATCACAAAAAGTGAATCTATCAAATCATGTTCACCAAATAACATCAGCGTACAACTAAAAAAAATATTAGACGAAAAAAGTTCAACCACAAACCACATGAAACGATGTGCTATCCAGTTTTCGGTAATTTGAAATAACTCCTCGAAATCATTACCTCCTGTTTTTACCAGAAGCTGCTGGGTAGGAAGTTGACTATTTTAAAAAGATCCAGGTTTTTCTGTTATACATATAGCGTCGGCAGTTAAAAGAATAGGCTATATTCAAAGTACTTCATGTACATAAGCAAAGCATCATAACTTAACTTTCTTGTTGTCATAACGTGATTGTTATTTATGATTCTATTTCAAGTTACAAGCGTTTACTTACAACCAGTTATATCAGTGCCACCTAGCATATTTCTAAGAAAATTTCGCCACTTGGATGTTCAGTCCTACAGGTAGTGAGCTACGGCCAAAAAAAAAATGTTTTAGTCAGACATCCACCGAGCAAATTAATCAAGAATAAAATCTAAGCATTAGATAAGGATCCAAAACTGGTTGAAGAGATGAAACGTGATTCTTTAACCCAGCAAACAATATTATGCAGGGAGCTTCAACCAGATTACAAATTTCGACACACCGTCTCCTATCAAATTATAACAAAATCTAAGAGCTGGATATAGTTCGGAATAAGCTGAGCTAAGATCGTAAGTTATGATCATATATTTACTTTTGCTTTTGTGTGATTACAAACTGTCTAGTGCTAATGATACTTGCAGGTATAGGCTAAGTGTATTCACGTACTTTGCCTGTGCACAGCCTCCTCTTTAGGCGGCTGAACCCCATGACTAGTGTAAAACTGCAAATTACTATCGACTTGTAGGTTTATTGGTGCACCTACTGTGTTCTTAATAAATTTATTTTCATTTTTATTGCTAATTATAACACATTTTTTTCTTTATTCAGCAAAACTCTTCCTTGTCGCTAAAACTCTTGTAATCTTAAGCCATATTATCTTCTCTGTCAGGGGCATCATTAAGTCACATATGGCGGATAGATAAATTATTATTGCTTACCTGGACACTACTTCCAATAGCTCCGGCAGTATGCGAAGATTTAAAAATATATATCTACAAATGACATGGAAATATTTTATTTTAATAAATCGCATCAGTATCGGTGCAACTTTTTCTTCAGATATTTTCTGTCATATCAATTTACCGTTGTGGATGTAATCACGTGCTGATCTACATACGTATGCATATTGTCAATAACATTTTCCTCCCAAGGATAATATGTATAAAACTAGAGCACTCTAAGAGCGCGTACCTCTGCCAAGGAATGCATGTTGAAGAAAAATATCAAATTGGTCCAAAACCAGGCTTTCTTTTCATCATCACCAAAACTTGGCCATTTGTGCCTCTTGACATTAATAACAGCTTCCGTAATTTTCTTGAAGATCCATTCGTAGTTCTTTGATTTATATCTTAACAAACACTAAGACAAACATATTGCCAAACAGAAGAACTCATCATAACCAAAATTTGGTCGTATACATTTTGTGTGGCCGCAAAAGTTAAAACCCTACTTTAGCTTCTGGGCGACGCCGCGGCGGCCCTAAATTTGGTAAGGATATAGCTTTTAAGACTCTAATATTTTCCTACAAACTTCATGAATATCCGTTTGTAACTTTCTGAGTTACATTCAGACTAACATTAGTCAAACATACAAACGGACAACCCGATCATCATAAAAATTTGATCATTTGCTATCAGTAGCATTTCTAACAATTCGTGTAAATTTCATGAAGACCCCCTCCATAACTTTTTGAGTCATGTTACCAAGAAAAAAGAGGAAGACAAAACAACGTAGAAGTGGTTGAACGAATCTTCACCCTAAGTTTATCATCTATTTCTCCTAACATACCTAACAATCCCGGTATATTTCGTGAAGATCCGTCCATTACTTTTTGAGATTTTTTGGTGATTGGCAAACTGACAAACAGAAAGACAAACAAACGCAACAGAAACTTAAATTCTTCAGCAAAGATAATTGTTGGATTCAACTGGAAAACTGACACCATTGGAGGTATTTTTAAAATTTATAGCAATGGGATGCCGGTGTCCCAACAGACATTTAAAGTTCAGCTTATAGCTAATCCTTTACTTTAGTATCCAGAAATTAAACACAGGCCGTCCGTGATAGCGACTAATCTAGCATAGGCAGGGTTATTACTCAGGTTGAACATTTTTATATCCTGGTTCAGTAGTAAATATATCAAGATCATTTTCTCAAAAGTACATAATCATATCTAGTACCTGAAAAAAGTACAGGAGACGTTAATGATCGCCCGCAAAACAACGGTCAAAAACTCAAGCATAAAGCTCGAAGAAGAAGAAGAGAACAATTCCTTCCGTATTTTATAGTGAGCATTTGCAATAGACTCCCTTCCGACGTTCTTGGTACGGAGTCAGTCAACGCGTTTAAAAATCTTCTAGACATACATTATGAGAGACATGCTCCACGGCTAAGAGCTCCTCCTCCAGGAGTAGCAAACCTCAACGGCCAAAGCTTCCGAGACCACCTTAATCCATCTTCTTCTCTTTTCCATTCCAACTATACAGTTTGACATCTCTAAGTTTCGCATATCAGCGGCTATTGATCGTGCTTGCGTGCATTCATGATCGTCTCTTTGGCTGAGATTCTTCCCTCCCCCTTTTTTCTTCTTTCTTCCCCAGTCCTCTATATCCTACTAACATAATGGCAATAGCCCATAGAGGGCTGGGGCATAAGTTTCAGTGTCTCTTTGGGATTGGACCCATTCGTTCGACTACTGCCGCTTATCTAATCTGATGCAAATTTTGAAGGTTTTCTGTACAATAAAATCATTAAAAAATTAAGGGCCTATTGTAAATCGAGCTTTACCTGTTTAGTTGGCGACGTAGGAAAAAATAGAAAAACAATGACAGAAATTCTTTGTTCCCATTAGATACGTCGTTCATGTGTAAATAAAAATAAAAATTTTATTGTGGTGTGTTGAAGTCGGACTCGGTCAACATAAATGTGTTGAATTTCCCCTGGACGTGTGATGAGATCTATTGGACATTTATGTCACAAATGACTCGAAAGAGTTGGACTCTGAATAAAATTAAATAAAACTTTTTGTATTTATTACGCAAACGTCATTAAATGCACGTGGAATTATTCTGCTCTTATGGTAGATTATCGGCTCGGTTACTGGCGTCCTTATATCGTAGATGGTGAAGCACCAATTAACTCTCTCTTGAACGTTACCAACGATAGCTATGGTGAGAAAGTCTATGTATTTATTTAAAGCTTCATTGTATTCGTGCCATAGAGAGATGGCAGGATTTCAATTAATCGTATAAGGATCGGGATGGCTTTTACTTTCAATATATGCGGTATTTTTTATGAAGGGTAAAATGCATCAGCAACCAGTAGTGAATTTTAAAAGCCCTTTATTACTTACGATCGGCCACTGTTATCCCCTTTATACTTGCGTTAAAAAAACTTAATTAGAAAACTTTTTCAGTTTTGTATTTTTCACTAGATGATCTAAATGGAATGTATTAGAAGTACCACTGTGTTAATATAGCCGAATGAAAATACTATTGTGTCAGTAAAAAATTCGTAATCTTTCTTTTATGTTCCCTATATGCTATAGGAAATCGCTCCATGAGGAGGACCCCGTGGGTCTTAAGCTCGTTTTAGCTTTCAAAAGTCACCTTAGGATTCGAAACCCAAGTTTGTACCTCCACGCTACCCATAAGAAATGGAACGGAGTCCTGTCAACAGCATATCAGTTACTGACTTATCTTAACTCTTATTTTTTGCTATTTGCCATGTTCTACAGCATTTATTGGTATTATTATATTACCTAAGCCATCGAGACATTTTTCGCTCTGCAATTTTCACGAATTATTGTTCCCACTTGTGGTGATTCTTCCTACATGCATTCTCTGTTCTCTGGCGGTGGAACATGTTCCTCTGTTTTTTTTTAAAAAACTCTGCGTTATTACTAGATAATCATGAGCCAACGCATACTTTAGGCTAATCAATTTGGTATTAAAGAACTACTGCTTCGCGAGTGTAGCGTTGTTAAGAGGGAATTATAGTTTTATGATTGGCAATGTGTTAATTGACTAGAATTAAAAGGCGCTTGAATAATTTGGGTAAACTTCAAAACAAAGCAACTGCTTGTTCAAAAATATCTTTCAATAATTTCTACACATCTTGAATGTCAGTTCTCGTCCTCCTGATAGCAATAAAAAGGTTAACATTTGTTTTATTATTCTTCCAGGTCCCATTTACAACGTGACGGCCATCATGGAAAGCGAAGTTACTTTGCCCTGCAACGTCACCACAACGTATGATGACGATAAGCCCGTGCTCATCATGTTCTTCAGAAATGATTCCGGCACTCCTATCTACACGTAAGTAACTGGTTCTTTTGTGTTGTACTACAGCTCTGGTTGCCTCTATTCATTTAAAAGCTTCTATCTGACATTTAATATACCATCATAAAGAAAGATGAATGACGTGTACCGGTGTGCCGGTAATAAGTGTACCGCTTATATAAAATTATACTAATAATTTTTCATTTATAAAGCTTCTCCCACACGGTTACAATTTATTTTAAGTTTCATATAGGTATGCGTATATATTTTGAAACGGGCTATTAGAGGGCTAACAATGTTAATTTACGGCCTGTTAAGTGACCTTCTAATTTGATAGAGGTACCAAAATCCTGGCCACCTAAATGCCTCAATCTTCAAAATTGAAATAAGCACATTAAAATCCGTATATTTATTCAAATTTGGTGTAATCTTGAAGGAAAATGAGTCTGCGTTTCAATGCACGCCCTGCTCTCGATAGTAAAACGGGGAATTTTTTTTTTTTTTTTTGTGCCATCATCCACTCCGAATATCCACCCTAGTACAAGATCCCTTACAATGAGCTCTTACCTCGCCAACCTTGTAGGTTAGGTAGGGTAGGACTGGTTCCCCCCAGGCAACAATTTCGTGTTCCCAGGACATGCCGGGTACCTCACATTCGTACACTCCCAGGAAGTCAGATTGTAATACTGAGAGGATGTCTTATTTTGGAAAATTTTGGGGATGTTAACAAT
>LQNS02277100.1:3990793-4002527 GCA_001587735.2 Parhyale hawaiensis
GACACACCGTCTCCTATCAAATTATTAACAAAATCTAAGAGCTGGATATAGTTCAGAATAGGCTGAGCTAAGATCGTTAGTTATGATCATATATTTACTTTTGCTTTTGTGTGATTACAAACTGTCTAGGGCTAATGATACTTGCAGGTATAGGCTGAGTGTATTCACGTACTTTGCCTGTGCATGGCCTCCTCTTTAGGCGGCTGAACCCCATGACTAGTGTAAAACTGCAAATTACTATCTACTTGTAGGTTTATTGGTGAACCTACTGTGTTCATAATAAATTTATTTTCATTTTTATTGCTAATTATAACATATTTTTTTCTTAATTCAGCAAAACTCTTCCTTGTCGCTAGAACTCTTGTAATCTTAAGCCATATTATCTTCTCTGTCAGGGGCATCATTAAGTCACATATGCCGGATAGATAAATTATTATTGATTTCCTGGACGCTACTTCCAATAGCTCCAGCAGTATGCGAAGATTTAAAAATATATATCTACAAATGACATGGAAATATTTCATTTTAATAAATCGCATCAGTATCGGTGCAACTTTTTTTTCAGATGTTTTCCGTCCTATCAATTTACCGTTGTTGATGTAATCACGTGCTGATCTACATACGTATGCATATTGTCAATAACATTTTCCTCCTAATGATAATATGTATAAAACTAGAGCACTCTAAGAGCACGTACCTCGGGCAAAGAATGCATGTTGGAGAAAAATATCATATTGGTCCTAAAACCAAGCTTTCTTTTTATCATCAACAAAACTTGGCCATTTGTGCCTTGTAACATTAATAACAGTTTCCGTAATTTTCTAGAAGATGATTATCTAAAACCCTAATTTAGCTTCTAGGCGACGCGGCGGCGGGCCCATAGTTGGTAGGGATATAGCTTTTAACACTAATACTTTCCTACAAAGTTCATGAATATCCGTTTGTAACTTTCTGAGTTACGTTCTGACAAACATTAGTCAAACACACAAATGGACAACCCGATCATCATAAAAAATTGATCACTTACTATCCGTAGTATTTCTAGCAATTCGTGTAAATTTCATGAAGAACCCTACATAACTTTTTGAGTCATGTTACCAAGAAAAAAGAGGAAGACAAAAGAACGTGGAAGTGGTTGAACGAATCTTCACCCTAAGTTTATCATCTATTTCTCCTAACATACCTAACAATCCCGGTATATTTCGTGAAGATCCGTCCATTACTTTTTGAGTGTTTTTGGTGATTGGCCAACTGACAAACAGTATAAGAAAAAAACGCAACGTAAACTTAAATTCTTCAGCAAAGATAATTGTTGGATTCAACTTGAAAACTGACACCATTGGAGGTATTTTTAAATTTATAGCAATGGGATGCCGGTGTCCCAACAGACATTTGAAGTTCAGCTTATAGCCAACCCTTTACTTTAGTATCCAGAAATTAAACCCAGGCCGTCCTTGATAGCGACGAACCTAGCATAGGCAGGGTTATTACTCAGGTTGAACATTTTTATATCCTGGTTCAATAGTAAATATATCGGATAATTTTCTCAAAAGTACATAATCATACCGAATACCTGAAAAAGTACAAGAGACGTTAATGATCGCCGGCGAAAGAACGGTCAAAAACTCAAGCATAAAGCTCGAAGGAGAAGAAGAGAACAGTTCCTTTCGTATTTTATAGAGAGCATTTGGAATAGACTCCCTTCTGACGTTGTTGGTACGGAGTCAGTCAACGCGTTTAAAAATCTTTTAGACATATATTGTGAGAGACATGTTAAACGGCTAAGAACTCTTCCAGGAGTAGCAAACCTTAATTAAAGGCCAAAGCTTCCGAGGCCACCTTAATCCATCTTCTTCTCTTTTCCGTTCCAACTATACAGTTTGACATCTCTAAGCTCCGCATATCAGCGGCTATTGATCGTGCTTGCGTGCATTCATGATCGTCTCTTTGGCTGAGATTCTTCCCTCCCCCTTTTTTCTTCTTTCTTCCCCAGTGTTCTACATCCTACTAACATAATGGCAATAGCTCATAGGCCGGGGCGTAGGTTCCAGTGTCCCTTTCAGAATGGGCTCATTAGTTCAACTACTATCGCGTATCTAATCTTATGCAAATTTTGAAGGTTATCTGTAAAATAAAATCATGAAAAATTAAGGGCGTAATGTAAATCGAGGTCTACCTGCTTACTTGGCGACGTAGGAAAAAACCAGAAACACAATTACAGAAATTCTTTGTTCCCATTAGATACGTCATTTATGTGTAAATAAAAATAAAGATTTTATTGTTGTGTGTTGAAGTCGGACTCGGTCAACAGAAATGTGTTGTATTTCCCCTAGACGTGTGATAAGATCTATTGGACATTTATATCACAAATGACTCGAAAGAGTTGGACTCTGAATAAAGTTAAATAAAACTTTTTGTATTTACTACGCAAACGTCATTAAATGTACGGGGAATTATTCTGCTCTTATGATAGATTATCTGCTCGGTTATTGGCATCCTTATATCGTAGATGGTGAAGCACCAATTAACTCTCTGTTGGACTTTACCAAAGCTAGCTATGTTGAGAAAGTCTATATTTTTATGTAAAGCTTCATTGTATTCGTGTCATAGAGAGATGGCAGGATTTCAATTAATCATATAAGGATCGGGGTGGCTTTTATTCTCAATATATGCAGTATTTTTTTATGAAGAGAAAAATTCGTAAGTGACCAGTAGTGAATTTTGAAACCCTTTATTACTTACGAATGGCCACTGTTATCCCTTTTATACGTGCGTAAAAAAAACTTAATTAGAAAACTTTTCCAGTTTGATATTTTTTTTACTTGATCAAAATGGAATGTATTAGAAGAACCACTGAGTTAGAATATCCGAATGAAAATACTATTGCATCAGTAAAAAATTCGTAATCCTTTTTTATGTTTCCCTAAATATATACTATAGGAACACGCTCCACGAGGAGGACCCCTTGGGTTTTGAGCTCGTTTTAGTTTTCAAAAGTCACCTTACTATTCGAAACACAAGTTTGTACCTCCACGCTGCCAAAATGGTAAAGAAGCTACCCATGAGAAATGGAACGGCGTCCTGTCAACAGCATATCAGTTACTGACTTATTTTAACTCTTATTTTTTTTGCTATTTACCTTTTTCTACAGCATTTACTAGTTTTATTATTATATTACCTGAACCATTGAGGCTTTTTCCGCTCTGCAATTTTCACGAATTATTGTTCCCATTTGTGGTGATTCTTCCTACATGCATGCTCTGTTTCTCTGGCGGTGGAACATGTTCCTCTGTTTTTTAGGAAACTCTGCGTTATCACTAGATAATCATGAGCCAACGCATACATTAGGATAATCAGTTTGGTATTAAAGAACTATTGCTTCTCGAGCTTAGCGTTATTAAGAGGGAATTATAGTTTTATTATTGGCACTGTGTTATTTGACTAGAATTAAAACGCGCTTGAATAATATGGGTAAACTTGAAAACAAACCAACTGCTTATTCAAAAATATCTTTCAATAATTTCTACACATCTTGAATGTCAGTTCTCGTCCTCCTGAAAATAATATTAAAAGTTAACATTTGTTTTATTATTCTTCCAGGTCCCATTTACAACGTGACGGCCATCATGGAAAGCGAAGTGACTTTGCCCTGCAACGTCACCACAACGTACGATGACGACAAGCCGGTGCTCATCATGTTCTACAGGAATGATTCTGGCACTCCTATCTACACGTAAGTAGCTGGTTCTTTTGTGTTGTACATACTACAGCTCTGGGTGCCTCTATTCATTTAAAAGCTTCTATCTGGCGTTGAATATACCATTATAAAGAAAGATGAATGACGTGTACCGGCAAAAGTGTACTGGTAATATTAAGTTATACTAATATTTTTTCATGTATGAAGCTTGTCACGCAAGGTTACAATGTATATTAAGTTTCATATATGCATATATATGTATATATATTACCATTTCTCATCCCGTCAAAACCTGGTATTATCCAGACAGGGCTCATGCATCCGCCCATGTATTTCATTGCAATAAATACAAAGAGTTGAATCAAGGACTCGATCTGGGGACTTAGATATATATATATATATAATAGGTATATTTAGAACTAGTCGCACCACGAATTAGCGAGGATAGAAGCCCATATAACTATATATCCAACATTTGATTCAAAGTCATATGAGAGCTGGAAAACATTATGGTGGAATTTGTAGCACAGTCTAAGCACCCATTTGAGATATAACATGTATACAAGTCAAGTACATTGTAATGTACTAGACAGAGTACCTAACAACTTTTCAAATTATAATTTTCATCCCTAGTAGAGAGGGCTTCCTACAGTAAGAGGTAGTTAGAGCCCGGCTTTATTTCAGTTTCCGGCGTAAGTGCAATGATTGCAATAACGGCAATACGTGCAGTAACGGCAGTCAGAGCTATAAATGCAATATATTAGGCGGTGGTCACACGCTCCTCATCGTAACGCGTTCACTCAAACTGATGGACGCGGTGCGTTCATTTGAGAGAAGCAGCTGCAACAAATGCGGTAAACTGAAGAATGAATCATGTCCTTTTTTTTAACGCGCTACGTCATTCAAGTTCAGTAAACAAACTTATAAATGCTATATTTATCCTCTGCAGCGTTCACAGATCATGGAAAAGTCGACAATTTTTTTCTCTCTTCACTTCAATGATCAGAATCAGTGTATAGTACTCCCGTTTAAGACAAGAAAGCCAGAAATCCTGAAAATGTTGTAAGAACACAGATGCCATCTATGATTTGGAAGTCCAACTGATTGCTCTGTGCTGAGTTCTCTTCTGTCGGTTTATCAGTCTATAAATTTTCAAAAATAGGCTATTCCTATCAAAATCAGACTATAAGGTTATGGGAAACGAATGTGAATTCAAACCGACGCAAAACACAAGCGAAAATGTAAAGAAATGATATCATAACCGAACGCGCGGCGTCATTCATATGAATGAAGGACATGCGCGTGGGCAGAGACAAAAAAGTTGACGCTCAGCTCGTGTTCATTTTCGGGATTGAACGCTTTACGATGACAGATGTCTGAACTCATGACACTTTTATCACTGCCACGTGTCACATGACTTCATACCCCATGACAATTGGTACCCATATCAATTATTGTTTCATGCTTTTGTTGGGGTAAAAATATAATTGAGTTGCAAAACCTTAAAATCTGACTATGAATTTTTTATGACTTTTTTTTCGTTCGGGAGATACATCATGTGAACAGGTAAAGCGAGATATTTGCAAAAGTAATTCTCACTATCGGGAAGAATTGCCAATTAGCACAATCGCAATGTATACCGACTATAATTGGTATTTGGAACTGCAACATTTTAAGCGCAAAAAATCCAGGCTTTAGCGGTAGTATAAGATGAACTTTCATACCGCAAGGAGCCAATAAATTAGCAGTTTGTTAGCTCAGAATGTAATAATACACGAGAGCTTCCAGTCATAGTAAACAGGGGTAATTCAGTTATTCCAATTCTAGATTCATACGTCGGTGAATATTTGTCGAAACTTTCTAGCCAAACCGTGACTATGCTTAATAGTAAGTGAACGATTTCACAGTTTGTGCGCTGTTGATCAATTAAATTGAATTTTTTAGTTCATGTAACCTACAATATTCCATTTTCGCCTGAAAAAACATTTCATATTCCCAAGTTCTCTAAGTACACTGTGACTAGAATATTCTCTCTTCGTTGTATTGTCACCAATGATTAATTTGTTCATGAAGAATACCTTTTCCACTATTTGATAATGTGTGTCACATTACTGTTATTCATATTCTAATAAGCAGGGACCGGATTTACAACATTTATTCTATAATTGCTATAATGACTATAACGACTATGGAAAAATAGCTTTAAAAGTATTTAACTATAATGACTATAAGGAAATAGCATTAAACTATAATGACTTATAAAAAATAGCATTGAACTATTATGACTAGGATTGCAATAAATAATCTTTAATATATAACGACACTGCAGAGATAATTATGGCGAAACTGTAGATTAAATGAATGAAGCAAGTCACACAGGGATACTAGTAACTAGAGGCTACAAACATGCCCTAATGTTCAGCAGCTATTCGCCCTCGTGCTGCAAAATTGGTCGAAGAATTTGGGACTGCTGTGTTGTCAGGCGATGGGGAAAAATTCAAGAATATATCGCTTGTGCCAAGGAAATGCGCTAGAGCAGAAAATTTACCATAATTACTCATCTTGAAGCAGCTAAGCATAAGAACAATTTACAAGATGGCAGAAAACGAAGATCAGAAGGCATTCGTGCAGAAAACGGGGAAGCATCTAAGATTTATTGGCTCAATACACAACAATTAGACAAAACAAATACCTTTGCAATAGCTCCATTTCTTCAGCTTCATTAGCTTTACTCAGGTCAGATGGCTTACTTTTTGAGCACGTCCTGTTGCGGGTCACGGACGCAGCATCATTCACGAAACGTGCTGCTGCATCGCTTGACATATTGTATTCTAATAAAGTGCATTTCACGTGTTTGTGTCATAGATTGCATAGAATTTAAGAAGAAATTCAAATAAAACTTCCCCAGTGTTGACAATTTAATTCAATAGTCTCTATAGCTATTGGATGATCATTTAATCAGAAACAGTCTCATCTACATACCTGCCAACTTCTCAACACTGCCGGACTCCATAAATAAACTGGAAGAGCGGAACTTTAACACAGTAGATGCGGTAGGTGTGTTCGAGGGAGCCAAGCAATGAACGAGCGTCACATATGCCAGTGTAGGGTTCGCTGTAAAAAACAAGTGCGAACGCATTCTATTAAAAAATCCAGGATTAAAAACCAGGAAGAAAATTAGAAAAATAATAATCTGGAGAGACGAAATGCATCTTGAAGAAAATATCGCCCGCAATTAATGCTCATCTAGCTCTACAAATATGGGCCAGTGACACCAGTTGAAGTACAGATAAGTTTTTCTAAACTGAAAATTGTTCTCTCTGCTAAACGCCTCAACGGAACTACTAAAGCATGAAGAAATCCCTAATCATATCCTGCAATAATGTTCATTGTTAATGTTGCTGTAATACCGTTATTGTTTGATTTGTGTAATGATGATATTGTTTCTTTCAGATTCATTGTTAGCTGGAAAAAAATAATATTTATGTTAAAATTGTTTGTTTAAATATATTGATTTATATTGAAGTCACTGCATTCGTATTAATTTATTGAAGTTGAAATGAAGATATTAGGATTGTCATGGATGCTTTATTCATTTAATTGAAGCGTCCTAATGACAGAATATTACATCACAAATCATGGCAATATTCAACTCACTCCCACTCATATTTGAAATTAATTATACTCGTCTGAATTCAATTTGGCACTGTATGCGCAAGTACAACCTGCTATTATTGGTGAAATCATTAACACATGTTAAAATACTTGTAAAGTTAGAATACCTACTTCAGAGAAAATTACGAATCAGACTGTTATTATATAATAAGTTAATGTAAAATATTCCGCTATTTAGTAATAAGATCACCATAGAACCATTGAAGATAATACTGTACTCTGTAAGTTATAAAAAAAATAGTTTGAACGGAATGCGGTAACATTTACAGTTAGTGCACCATTAAATATATTTTCTCTAAGATATATCATAGAAAACGACGTCATTTTAACCACTATATTGCTTTTCTATAAGACTATTTTACTTGTTATAAGAACTTTATAGCTTCTTTATAGGACTTTTGTAGCTATTTTTCTTGCTATAATGACCATCTTTATAGTACTATTTTGACTATTTTTTAACGAATGGAAATCTTGTTCCCACTAATAAGAACATTTTTAGTTTTTCATTGTCAGTACGATGTATTTTGTTCAATAATCTGTTCATTTTTCCAGTCAATATTATCAACAACTGTGTAATTCCCAGAACTTCCTAATATAGTTTCGAACAAGACCTTAGTAATATCTCAATGATTCTTTAGTTTCCTAGCCAGCCATTCTTCATTTACTATCCAATGTGGTACAGAGATTTAATTTTCCCCGTTAAAATCCAAGTCACCACCGGTTCATTAATACAAGCAACTCTCCATTCATAAGTGCCTCCTCTCCTGGTGATACTTAAATGCATTCTCGTTCTATGTACAGCAAGCTTTGTTACTTATTTATTTTTTGCCAACAGTTTAGGCAAACACTCGCCTTTATTATATTTTTCTCTGAAATTCATGCAGAACTCTCAACAGTTCCCTACGTACACTCACACAAGGACATCTCCATTCTACTGTTTCCCTCTCTACCACGCATATCACATCCGGGATCCAAACCATTTATTGCCTAATGCACAAAGAAGTGCTAAAATTCTGGGTCTTTTCGAGAGGCAGATTTTCCGAACGGCTCGTTCGGAGATCTTTGATGCGGCACTTGGAGCCGTGATCTAAGTCTTTTCAGACTGATTTATTTTCGGCTGGATTTGGCGTAATCCTTTTTGATTTATTGAGATGTGTAGCCCGGGAAACAGAAAGAGAAGGCTCAGCCCGTGTAAATCAGTCGCGTTTCGGGAGCGATGGTTGTCAGATATTCCCTATGTATGAATATGAAATTGTATTTCAACGTGGGTGAATTCACGAGTTCGTCCGTTCGTATTTTAACTGACGTTTTAAGATACGCATGATCCACGTTATCGTGCCATGCGTAAAGCAAGATGTATATGGCAAACTGTAGTGTATTAGGCCGACACGTGCAGCATAGAGCAGCCGTGCCCAGCATGGTAGAAATGTGCCAGTAGAAACATTTTCAGCCGATGACAATGCATTAGCATAATCGAACGTCATTGTGATGGTTAGTATGATTATACTGTAGTTAACTCTTTTCCTATTTCTAATTTCTCATACACACAATGTATCTATTGGATAATGCATACAGTACACAGGGCTCTGTCTTATCAACAGCTGGTATAATCTTGACAGGGGACTCATCCCCTGTCCTTTCAAGTGTTTTAATTTAAATCTATCTCTATACTTAACAGACTCTGATAATCTTGTTTGTTTGTTTGTTTGTTGGCTTGTTTGGTTGTCGTCGTGCACGCGATCTTTTCTAGTAAACATAGGGAATTAACTGAGAGCTAGCTCGAAGATTTCAGAATAAAAATGCTTCAATTTCTTATTTCAATTCGTCATTGAAATGGAAATGCACTATGACCACTACATCCTGAATATGGCTCGGCAGCACTTTATTTTAGAGAAATATTCATCTCTCTGTTTTTACTGACACAACGAGTCTCGAGCAGTCTAGTCTATTTATATATTTATAAAACTCTAATAATCTTGTTTGCTTGCTTGCTTGATAGATTGATTGTTACCGTAAACACAATTTTCGCTATTATACAAGGGGAATAAACTGAGAGGATTTCTGAATGACGATGCTTCAATTCGATATTTCAATTCACCCTTAATGTGGAGAAGCTATGTATCCTGGCTTTGGCTCGGCAGTACTTTCTTTCCAGAAAAAATATATATTCGTTGCTTTGGTAATTAAGATATCTAATATAAACTACTCAACGTCCACGAATCGAGCAGAAGAAAGTGGAATACTTAGGATAGGTTTTCAGTGACCCAACGGGCCATGTTCAGTGTATGTATACAGTAAACACTTCATAAGTTGAGTTAGGGAGTCAAACTGAGGACCTCCAGTTGACTACGCAACTTGTAGGATATTAACTATTAAGATAGAGTGGTGAGCTCCCTTTTATACATGTACGGCCCTGCCCTGTGTCTTCGCCATGATGCAGACGACATTACAAGCTCGTGTGCTTGCGTTGCTTTTATGATGTAGTAGCTTAGTAGTTAGAACGGCAGCGAGGTAAGCTGGAGACCCCCAGTTCGAGACTCTTACTCGACTCTTAGTTCATATATATTATAGATGTAATGTATCTGTGCACTCACCCTCTACGGGATTTCGTTTAATGAAAATATCACAAAGAAACAGTTCGGTAATTTCATAAAAATGGCATTTTATATTTAACTGTTACTAATATTAAAACATAAGCAAATACGATTATTTCATTTACATTAGCTACCAATATTAAATTAACGATGTTTAATGTTGATATTTTCCTGAATAGAAATTACAGTTGAGGATAACTACGCAGATTTTACGTCTGCATGCAGACCTGCTCAATAATTCCAGGTTACTAGTGACGAATTCGTTGGCATTTACAGAATCTAAATACCATGTCCTCTCAGTCTGCATGGTTTCACTATAGAACTTTCCACTTTACCTGACACCCTTGAGTTCTTAGAGTAAATTTCTGTTCTCAGTGTTCACCATAGTTTACTAGATGTTATGGGGTCGGGTTATTCTAAGCTCTACCGCTTCAGATCCGTAAAAAAGATTTTCCCCCTAAAGGAGCTCCTGACCTTCTATCCTGATTCTTCATCATATTTTAACTAACTGTTATGGACTTGGAGTTATTCTAAGCTCTACCGCGTCATATCAGTGCAAAAGATTTCCTCGGGTTTTGATTTATTCGATTGAAGTGACCGTCCGGTTAACGCGTCTCCTGATCGATGGCCTGAAAGGTTTGCGCTCTGGAGCAAATGGACTGAAACGGTCCTAGAAACTCCAATTTGGCTGATCAGCTTCGCACGCGTTTGTCCTTAAGCCCATTTTATTCTCAGTCGTTTGCCCTTCATGGCCCAACGTTTATTCCAGTAAAGTGAGAGGCACTGTGTAGATTTTGTACCATATCGTATTTCCAGCATGGTTATTGCTTTCGTAGTTGTTATATCTAGATTTTATTCATCAATCGTTGTTATTCAGAGAAATTTATCGAGTGCTTTAAAAAAACTCCAAGGAATTGCACAAAATTCTTTTCTTTTCCAAAGCCCTTTACATGCGCAGTGCAACTAACATGCCCATTCAAAGGCTCTGGGAAGCACAATCTGTCATATGAAAGACTTTGATAAGTACAACCTGAAATTTGAAAAACTCTGACAAGTACAACGTACCGTTTGAAATAGTTGTAAAAATTTTTCGTAACACGACAATTTTTACATATCGACCAGGTGATAAAATTCAATTTTTTTGGTACAGTATTTTGGCCCCGAATCAACAACCTAACATAAGCTTAGATACGGTAGGTGGTAAAATTTGGCTTTAAGCCTGTATTTTTTTCCTTTTAATCAACATATTTGTGATAAATACAACCTGTTCTTTGATTAACTCTGAAAAGTATTGCTTGCCTTCGGAAAGACTGTGACACGTACTGCCTGCCCTTTGGTGGGCTATGACTACTGCACAATTCAATTCAAGGCACAAACTGATATCTAAAATTTATAGGAAACAAGAATACCAAAGATTTACCTTACATTTTATACAATACATGATGCAATAAAGCATCAGTTTTACAGACTGCAACACAGTTCTACCCCTCGGTTATTTATAATCTGTAATAGCACCAAACTTTACGCTAACTTTGTAGCCATTAATTGTTTCATCGCTGTCAACAAAGCCACAAATGCCCGTCCAGTCTCACAAAAACTAAAAAAAAAAAAATAAGAAAACGCTTACATTCTTCCTAGTTTTTTTTTTTTTTTTTTTTTTTTTTTTCTTCCCAAAGTTACTGATAATTTTTGAGAAATAGCCCTATGCGCCTCATAGGGCTACCGCTCCCGGTCCTTTTTCCACTTCCTCATGAAAGTTTTTGTTTGG
>LQNS02277100.1:4002724-4014689 GCA_001587735.2 Parhyale hawaiensis
TTACTCGTATCCTTGAAACTATCGCTCAAGTGCTACTTACTTGGCGCTCTTCGCACTCTCCTTATGGTTCTGCTTTGAAGAATATGCTTTTTTAACCTTGTCGAGCCTCTTTTCAGCTTCTATATAATGAGCATAGGCATTAGACTTTGTCGTGGGACGGAAGTGAAATTTAACATCCATGCAACCGCTGTAGTGTAGTTCAATATCTTTGATGTTTAAAATTTAAGCAGCAGTAGCAACGGCCACGTGCCAATAAACAGATAAATTTTTCCCACTCAATTCTGATATGAAGACGAAGAGACCAAGTAAGCAGCCCGCAAGCGCTATATTCTTAAGTAATTAAGTAGTAGAATCAATTAATAGACACACCGTGTATCTGTTGTAATAATGTTAAAGCTAGCTGGAACCTGTGGAAATTCCTCACAACAAAAGCACCGACCTTCAATGCTATTGCTGACCCGTATTGTTCAGTTTTCCCCTATCTAATACTGAAGGAACCAGTGAGAATTTTATAGAACAAAAGCATTGTTCCTCAATTATGATGCCCTCGGATGCGTAGCATACGCACGAAAGGTGTAAAATGGTCCAAGTCATGCAGTGAATCTTCTACCTTGGCTTCTACCTAATTCCTGCAAGCAGAAGCAGATTAAGTTTGAACTTGACTCCTTCTCCTATTAATCCCTTCCCAGTTCGTATTAAGGATACCTCATAGGTGCCCTAAGTTTCCTCCATCTACTGTAATACTGATGAAAACGTCCCGGACGTACTAACTAACTTGCTAACTAAAGGAGGGAAAAAAAGAGATAGAAGATCCCAGCTGAACCAAGAAGATTTTACGTTTCGGCAGGGCACACCAAGGAGCTTCTATAAAGAGGAGGAAGCCTGGAGCCTCGCCTCTGAAGCCTGAAGCTAAAGAGTCTCGATCTTTTGGCTGTGAGCCAGTAGCGTATGCACCAATCGCAAATCAGTAACTCCGTTTGTCTGCTGCTCCCCCGTGAAACTCACTGCTCACCTTCACTTCCACCAATGAGATTCATGAATCCGTCTCAGAGCTGGTTGACTCGCTGATGAATCTGTGAATGGGTCGCAGGGCTCCATCCTCCTCTATAGAAGATCATTTGAGTGGCACAGAGTATCTGAAAATGTCCCTGTTTTCTCACTCTGAATCTTGGATACGCTATCTACTCTATGCGTAGACCACAGTAAAAAGAATACACAAGCACACAACTTCTAAAGCGCACCTCGAATCTTCCTCGCGACGCCGTGACGTCATCGATCGCGATCATTGCCTCTTGCTTCGCTGCGCCCACAGTTTTATTGCTGTAGATAAACGCACTTATCTCAATAATTTCAAATTTGAGCGAAATCAGGAGCAGCTCAAGATATCTGTGTCATAATAATGGTATCCTGGCAACGAATATGGGACTTGCATATATGTGTATGTTTGCTATTAAGTGTGACGTCATCACTGTAGCTAATTTTCATCCGACAATACTGAAGAAATACCCGTAAGTGCTCATATGTCTGTTATAGACTGTCCATGGCTGAGAGTGCATTACTGACAGATTACATTAGAAAACTGGTAGTAGACGGAACAAGAGGCCCATGCCCAAAGAGCAGCCGGAACCAAAGCTTCTACCCTCTATGAGCTATTACCATTAGGTCAGATAATGTAGATATCTGAGATGAAAAGCAGACAGAAAAAAGTAAGCCACGCCCAGGAGATTGATAGATAGATAGATTAGCTAGGTCACCGCTGTTGCAGTTACTTTGGGCGTCTTCGGAAGAGGTCCAGGTGACGTTTTTGCACGCATCTCAGGTGTGCACAATCACGATTTTTTCCTCCCGATGGGTCCCAGCTTAGCCCAAAGCAAGAGCCGGCAGCGAATTGTCGATATAACAGCTGACCTGTGGTTCCTCTGGGAACCTTTCGTTTAAGATCCCTGCAGTTTTTTTTCTTTTTTTTAATTTCTATAGCTCTTTGTGAACATTTTTAACATAAATACATAGATTACAGGAATCCGGTTAAGTAAATTAATGACCGGTATATGCATCTATTCACCTATACCAAACATATTCTATACGCTCGAGCCTTACCTATTCAGAACTAACCTGACCTAGTCTACCCTAGCCTAATACATACTCTGGGTTGTCCCTCTACTATGCCAGCTCAGACTGACATGTCATTGCATTTACGGGAAATCGTGAAAATTCTAGAGAGCGAATTCATTGAGAGCGATGAGAGGTTTCTGATGTGGCTGTTGAAGTATTAACTTACTTTGTTTGACTAATGCGTCTGGTCAGTTCGAGATACAGATATATTATACATATGTTGAAATGGCGGACAGCCAGGGTTCCACATCTCTTAGAGGTTTACAAAGCGTTGACAGGATTTTAAGTTTATTTTAGCCAAGCTTTCGACACTTCTTGAAAACGATTTTCGTGCGTTGAGATTGTCGAAATTGCTCGGCCAGAATAAACTTAAAATCCAGTCGAAATTTTGCAAGCCTTTCAGAAATATATATGTGTGTGCGTGAGTTTGTGTACAAATAGGAGAATTTGCTTAAGACGACAGCTATGGAGATTACGAATTTGTATATCTTAACCTGTTGACTCCTAGCACAGGGATAGAGACTGGCAAGTCAAAAATTAATGATTTAGAATAGCCATCACAACCACAAGATCTCAATTCAATTGAAAATTTTAGACACGAGACACCTAAAATATTATATGCAATAGCTGGAACTGATTTACAATGAAGAATTGATCCTAAATTCTTCTTGGTCATTGTATGAACCTAGTTAAAATTTTTAACTGTCGCTTAGCTCATGTTATTCAAGAGAAATTTACGGAACTGATTATTAATTACGAAAATCTGTTCGGTATGAATAACTTTTTATTTTATGTTTTTCTAACATTCTTTGTAAATCCTTTATTGCTTGCATATAGATTAAAAATTGAGCCTGCTTTTTCATTTACATAGATGAAAATAAGTACAAGTTGCTTTACACCAATTTGACTTGTTTTTGAAGCAGTGTAAAAAATGCAGCGTTAATGCCGGTGTACGAATATGTCATGCTCCGCTATACAGTATTATGCTTTCGCGTATCATAGTTACCAAGAACTGAAATGTACGGTAGAAGTTCTCCGCGAAGATAATAAGATTAACTCGTTGAATAATTAGTAATTAATTGAAAGCTGGTTACGTTACTTGAGTGCAGCAAGTATTATGTTATTGTTTTTAATTTGAGTTTCACTCATGAAGCTTACGGAATTACCTCGCTTGTCAATAAACTATTCTTGTGATCGACTGTTAACCACATGGCTCGTATTCAATTAATCATTTTTAATACAACTCACGTAACAGCTAATTTGTATTCATGTAGTCAATGTCACAACAACTCACGCAACGACGAATCTATGCAGGCAATCGTTTTTACTACGACTCACGCAACGACTAATCTTTATTCAGATAATCATTTGCACCACAACTCACGTAACAACTAATCTGTATTCGACCCACAAGAACCTTCTCTCTCCCTCCCTATAAGGCTCAGTTTTGATTCCATTCCCGCGCTATTCACGAGCGCGCTTGAGATTGGTGGAGAGATGCGACTCCCTTAGCCAATCATTGGCCGTATACAAAACCTTAACTTTTAGGTAGCCTTTCTGGAGTAACCAGTTTAGAGAAGTTGGAGTGGGACCAAAACAGCGAGAGAGCCCGAGTTATTCCACACATGCAAGGGCCAATGGTCTCTCTCAAAGGACACTTTTGCTGAGACAAAAAAGGGAACCTGTGACCCTTACGTGGGGTGTTTGAGAAGGAGAAAGATATCTCGCTATATACTACGGAGGGAGGGATGGTATGTTTTATTCAATGCAAGACGTCTCCTGCACTTGGCTTTCAAATAAAAGAAGTAACTTGTTGCAGGGTCAGCTTTGTTTCAGAATATTGGAACAAAGTGGAAACGAAACTGCAGCGACTAGAAGGTGCTCATAGTATTGCCCCTTACGGGAATGCCAAAGGATCGATTTTAATGAGCATTCCCAAGGATTGAATTTTCACGAGCATACCAAAAAGGTTGATTTTGCCTAGCACACAGAAGGATTCTTTTTTACGAACATACCCAAAAATTGATGTTGATGAGCATGCTTAAAGATTGATCAGAGTTCGGCGCTCAAGCAGCGGTGGATTAGCATTTTGTATGTAGGCAACGACCTCCATGATCGGAATGACCTGTAACTGATGTGCCTATTACCTGCTACTTCTCTAAGCTTCCATTTCAGGGCACGCAGGCGTGAGCTGATATATATCTGTCTTCCTACTGTACTATTTCCTTTTGAATGCTCGAAGAACGGTAGGACTA
The DNA here is from genome assembly GCA_001587735.2 of Parhyale hawaiensis. Lineage (NCBI taxonomy): Eukaryota > Metazoa > Arthropoda > Malacostraca > Amphipoda > Hyalidae > Parhyale > Parhyale hawaiensis. Next base: position 4,007,092 of record LQNS02277100.1, read on the forward strand.
TATGTGAGCCTGTTGGTATACTGGGGACTGAGCTCTGGGTGCAACTTGTATTATACCATTGTTACAAGCCCCTTGCCAGGCTAGCTATAATGAAACGCTGTGTCTCAATCACACTGTACAAGGATAATCTGTTAAATTCTCTGTACCAACACAGCGAAGAGTTCTTTCTCTCTTGTTTATTACCTGTGCTCCTGTGTGAGATTGAGCTGCTCAATGCCATTCGTGTCTGCAGGTGTAGGCTGAGTGTGTCTGTTTATTCTCATTGTACGTGGCCACCAATATTTGTGACTGGGCCTAATTACTAGGTTGAATTTTGGCTACTTTGTTTGCACTTGTGAGGTTGTTAGCGTATTTTATGAACCCATTGTGTTCTTAATAAAAGTTATTTATTTATTTAAAGATTGCTTTTTACCGTCAAACTCGAGAATAACTTTTCACGAGCATATCCAGAGAGTGAGTTTAGGAACATACCCAAGGATTAATAAACATAAGCAGAACCAAGGATTAGTTTAAAAGAGTATATCAAAAGATTGATTTTACAACCAAACCACAGATTGATTTTACGAGCGTAAGCAAAGATCCACTTTTTAAGAGCACACCCAGAGATTGATTTCACAAGCATACCCCGAAATTGATGTTCATCAGCATATCCAAAGATTGATTTTGACAAGCATAGCCAAGGATTGATTTTACGAGCATACGCAAGGATTGATTTTGCCAAGCAAACCCGAAGATATTATATTTTGTTTAGCATATCCAAGGATTGATATTTCACGATCATACCCAAGGATTGATTTTATGGAGAATACCCAAGGATTGATATGTTACAAGAACACCCAAGGAATAGTTTTTTTACGAGCATATCGAAGGATTGAATTTTACGATCACACCCAAGGATTGTTTTCACGATCATACCCATGCATGGATTGATTTTTCGAGCATACGCAATGATTGATTTTATGTGTAAACCAATGATTGACTGTACCCAATGATTCATTTATCTTACAGCTAAAACTTAGTATTAATGCAAGCAAATAAATATTTCGTTACACGAAAATAATAGGTATTTATCTGACGGGTAATGAAGGGGCAGTGTAGGGCATTTTTGGCTGATCCCTCGTAAACTGCGCTTTATTTTATTTTGGGTTGTAAGCTCTGATACTTTATTAATAACTAAAGGTACAGTGTAAAATTAAGTACATGATGACTTCTTTTTTTTTTTCTCTTTTCTAAAGGGGACGTGTGAACCATTGATTTTTAGTAAAATATTTCGTTTTACTTTGTAGTTTTTAGTTACTTCTCGGTTTTATTTTTTCATTGAGATTTTACTCCAACTTTACGCTTATTTTTTTATGGGACGTATGAATAATTGACTTTTACAGCCAGCTCCAACGGAGTGAAAGTGGTACTGTATTAGCGACAGTATCAGACTCTAGTCTTGTATCCGCGCCGCAGTATCTATTCGGAGTTCACTACCTCATAGACCCTTGCAGTGCTACACCTCACACAAGACGCCTCAGATTTTTCCACAAGACGTCTCAGATTTTTACCTGAACTTGCATTTAGTTCGACATTTTTCGTTGACCTGCTTATAACTTCGTTCATTAATGCAGTAAGTACATGTGTGGAATGTTATCTCATATACATAAAATAAAGTGCTGTTTTTTTTTATATTTTGCATTTTCTTCAATGACGAATCGTAAACCAATAAATTGTATGAGATATTATACTATGTAGTGCAATTGTTTTTGCAACCTTCAAGCGGTTTATAATCACCGTTGTTCTATGCCACCTCTTTTCCCCTGATTTGCTTAGCGATCCCAGTAACTCCAACGTCTATACTATAACTCTAGCATAAGTTCGACGTTGATCACCACATACTATACCTATTGGAAGCTTGTCTTCTTTTCAAGCGTTGCTGTCATATTTGAGGATCCTATATCTACTCACTTAATCGTTCATTCTTAAATTGTCCATTCATCTTTTTGGGTGGGAAGGGGGAGGACGGAAAGAGAATGAACTTCTGGACAATCATGCCCTAACCCTCCTCTAATTATACCCTTGGTCACCAAGAGAAAAAATTCGTCAAACAGCTTCTGGTAAGGCCAACAACTTTGTAAGGGTAAATTTTTGGGCCCTAATCGCGTTTTTATCAAGCTTTTCCTTGATTTCATTGCAGGGTGGACTTACGTGACCGTAAAAGAAGCCAGGCGAAGCACATACCTCAGCACGCCATTCGCAACCGCGCCACGTTTGATCTGCATAGGGGTCGGTCTGGCCTCAAGTTCCGGACGGTCTGGAGCACGGACGACGGCCTCTACAGGTGCCGGGTTGATTTTAAGATTTCACCTACGCGAAATACCTGGATACATCTGTCAGTCATTGGTAAGTTCTTCTTTTTCTCCATTATATGGTAAATCCAGTAGCTATTTATGGGCATTTTTGTTGTTTTCTGGTAAACCTAACTATATGCTGGCAATGTTTCAACTAGAATTTATGGTCTTATTTTATTGAGTATTGTTTATTTCATTGCATGCCACTTAATCCTTCTTCTTTCTTAGCTCAAAAAACGTAAGCACAGCTAAGGAAGTTTATAGCAACCTCATCACTCCAAAGTGATGTTTGATTGACAGATCTTCTTGGAATGCACGGCAACTGTTAAGAATGTTTCGAGGATTAAATTATTTAATTTCGGTTAAGATCCGCCACCCCGTTTGTTTGTTTGTTTGTCTGTTTGTTTGTTTGTTTGTTTGTTTGTTTGTTTGTTTGTTTGTTTGTACACTATTCTGTCTTTTAGTACTGCATTGCTAATTAGAGGAAGTCTACACTTTCATGGCGTAGATATAATTGTTGTGATTATATTCATCAGTAACTGCTGCTTTTGGTTAAGATATTCATTTACTATCCTGCATGCTCCCTGTTCCAAAAACCAAATCAAAATGGCCTATAATTAATATATTTTAGCGCACCAGACTATAAAATAAATGGCAGCAATGAATTTGCGTCGGCACCCACGCTCGAGGCCAATTCAATAGGCATAATAATACAGTTTGTAGGTTGCTTTTTTGGTTGGTTGCTTGGTCTGTCCATCCCGATCTTAAGGATTTAGTTACGAGATAATTCATCTATTGATAACAAAGAGATAAAGTAGCCGGAAATTCTCGTCCCGAATTAATATGGTTTCTATATTTGCTCAAGTTACTACATTTTTTGCATCCCGCATCGCGTTGAATAGTAAATAGGTAGGTACTATATGATGCCCTCCTTTTGAACGTGGTACACGAGAGGCGCGATCTTCGACAGAGTTTTTGTTTTCGACGTATATAATACATTTCGCGTATATATATTTCAGTTAACTGAATTTCTTCGAGGTAATTGAAACTTCACGCTGAGCCGAGGCCAAACCATTTACCATTCTTATCGCCGAAATATTGATCCTGATGGAGTCACCGCTTGTATCCAGGATACTGTAGGACCTGAGCATATATCAGTTGAATTCTTTCATCTAGTCTAATCCTAAGAATAACTGTCTTGTTTTTATACATTTACTAAAGGCCCAGCCGTAAGAAAATGACGGCAGTAATTTTGTGACTAAGCTTTTTATTTTTTCTGTTTTAAGTATAGGTTTTGCTGCTAAATAAGTCTCATCCTTGCAGGCCTCATCATCTTCCATTAATGAAACGCAAGTTTTGCAGCTATGAGTTTTGCGAGAACAGTATATCTCCCCTGCAAGATAAGGTCCGAATATCAGTTTGAAATTGGCCAAACGTTATCCATGTGGGCCTGATCTTTCAGTAATATAACGCAAGTTGTGCAGCCACGAGTTTTGCGTGTGCAAAATATCCCTCCTGCAAGATGATGACCGAGTATCAGTTTGGAATAGGTCAAACGTTTTAGCAGCACTAAGAAATATAGTTCAGTAAAAATAATTCACCGAAAATGCTTAGGTCTTACCGTAACCTGAGAACCTAGCGAGAGTTTAACCCTAAGCGTCGAAATTTGACGGCAATGTAAATTATTTAAAATAAAAAAGCGTCTGCTCGGCGTGAAGTTTCAGCTGCATCGAAGAGATTCAGCTAGAGACAGCGAAAGTGATGATACACAAAAGAAACGAAAACTGTAATCACGACTGAGCTTCTCGAACTGCTTAGAAGAAATTCAGCTAAAAATACACGACATATCTTTGCTCGACAGGATCAAAAACTATCAAATATACTGCTTTTCATCTACCACCCTCAGAGGAGGAACCATCATTGTCATGTCAAAACGTACCAAGCTAAGTAGTTTCGAAAGTGAAGTGAGATTCAGAAAATACAGTGTTTCCATTTTATAATACCATAATTTCAGAAGCTACAGTATATGTATCACCGTTATTCCAAGCGCTGAAATTGTATGGTATCTCAACTTGTTTTTCAGTACATGAATTTCTCCAATTAAATACTTAACGGCGTAACGGAGAGACGGACTAACATTGGAGCAAGCAAGCAAGTAATTGACCAACAACTATGTTATATTATACAGTGGATATATTTATTTAACTGTTTCGTTTCACGCTCTTAACAACATAGATGGGCAGAAATTAGCTCTGGCCTTCTTGAATTCATCCGTGCATTCATCTGCCTGAAGACTCGGGTCATCCTGCTGAGCTTCAATGAAAACTGTTAGGTAGAAAATGTTCCAGGTTGCAGATGATGGCACTCGAACAGTAAATCTGATCACGGTCTTTCTTTGACAACGTTGAAGTCCACTCGATGCACATGCATAGAGCTTCTCTAATCAATCTCTTGCATCGTGATGTGTACTCTCTTCTGAAATTACCTTCATCTAAGCTTCAGCTGCCCTTAGTTTACACTGATACTCTTGTTTGACTGCATAATTATCGACGCAAGTGGTAAGATATTCTTCCGCGGTCAGCAGGCGCGTAAAGACCACGATGATTTCTTGGCAGCACATTATTTTCTCCATTTTGGGTTCTTCTTTCAACAGATCAAATTTTCTTTTGAAGAAAAATTTCCTAGTCCGAGTTATGTAACAACCAACCTCTAGTAGCTTCGTTGCAAAATTCCGTATTTATAAGAAGCTATGTTGACTGCGGGAAATAAAATATTACTATTTAGCGTATCACCGAAAGAAAGCTTGGTGTTGTTCAGCCTTTCACACTTATCTGTACGGTTCCCTAATTCCAGTTGGCAGTTTCATTGCATCTTACTCAATGAAGTTAATAAGAAAATTATGATCAATGAAGACGGGTCATCAAAATTCTTCGCTGTCATTATTGACAGCGTGCGCACTCAAGTTAAACTATATTCTCTAAGTACTGCTTGTCTTTCAGAGATGAACAAAATAAAATTCACAATTTTCTTTACAGGAGTGAAATTTCACTATCCCAATTTCATTACGGCACTACTTTCGTTTTTCTAATGAACAATCCAGCTTACAATAAGTGCGTTACATATTTTAAAACAAAACCCATACTACCAGCAAAAACAAAAAATAAGATTTAGTAGAAATCATTACAGAAATTTTGAACAGCTGTTCGTTTAGCATAATTGATTCGAAAAGTGATTTGGGTAACCTACTTTGACAGTGATAATTTTAGATGAGGCTTGAAGCGAGACTTCTAACCCTTGCAGTAGATTATTATTCCATTAGTTTCTTATTTATTGAAATAGCGGACATCCAGGTTCCATGTTTTTAAAAGGTTTATAAAGCGTTTCAAATGTATTTTAATATATATTTGGCCTTATTCCATATGTGCGTTGCATCTTGAAAAAACGCTGTTTTCACCTTGTTTAAGACGTCCATACTTAGTCGGTATATTGTTATTTTCAGCCTGTCGGAGCCCATATCCTATCGAGGAAATTGAGTTGTATCGGTGGAAGTGCGTCTGCCATACAAAGAATGAAATGTATACATGGCTTTATGGGTCGCTCAAGTCTTTTTGCGGAGAGAAACTCCTTGGTCACGTTTCGAAAATCTGCCAGTGTGAATACTGTTTTGGCAACAAAGTTAAGGGATTTCTATTGCTCTATAACTTTTTTTTTTTAGAAGTTTTGCTCCATTCTCAACTACAGTGGTTGTATTGGAAAAGAATGAGTGACTATGACGAGGAGGCGTGTTATTTCACCTAATTAATGTTTTAATTTGCGCAAGAAGATAAAGATGCTCTTAACTGTTCTTCACAATCTCTGTCGGTGATTGTCAAAAGCGAAATTTTTGGCCAGCTATTCTCCTAGGGTCTTAACAGCTCCAGCAAGTCACCCTGTAGTAGGGTTAAAAGTGAAGGAAAATAAATTCAGCTTAGTATACTGATCATCCGCGCCTAAAATTATACACTGTTTTTTATCGGAATTGAGCTAGAGACCCTTTTTGTTGCACTGATCATTAAATTCTTCAAGAATACTTTCGGCTCCAGTCCGTCCAAGTTCTAGTTCGTCTAGTGAGCAAGGTATTGTAATTTGACAATCATTAGCTTTCATCGAAAGAGTAACGTCAGGTTGTAATAATACCATGTCGTTAATAAATATGAAGAAAATTGAGGCCAATTATGGACGCTTGTGGAACCCCCAACGATTTTATTAAGACAGGGGATACACAAGCGAGAGAGGGTTCAGTTTGGCGAATAACTTTTTGAGTAGACTCATTTTGAGTAGATTCATTCCGAGCTATCTTGAGTTATATTAAGCCATACATGAGTTTTGTGGAGTAAGTGGAGTTCTGTGGAGCAAATAAAGTAATGCGGGCTTTGCGGAGCTTGATGACCTTGTAATGGTATAAAACAAGATTGAAGACTATTGTTGGGAGTCACAAAAATGAAATGGCATAGTATAAATTCATCTGCGATGAGTTAACTCTAACAGAACTGCTATCGCTGGTGAGATATGTATATTTAAATTGTATTCAGCGGAGTTGATAGGGGTTTATTAGGCTGAATGATGTTAAATGGCGTTTAACTGTTGTAAAGGTGGATCAAATTCAAATAATTGAAACGCTCGTGAAGTACGCAGGGAAAGATTATATGATATGAACTTAGTTAGAAATAAATTACATTGAATTTTAAATGTTTAATTTTTGAACGACACCCTAGCATCTTTAACTTTCACCTTTCGAATGCTGAATTCAAAGTTTTTAGTATCCACAGTGTGCGTTGAAATTTTATGGAATGCGTAATTGCAGAGTAAGCTATACCTACTAGATCTTGGAAAACAAGATGTTAGATAACAGTAGGTTTACAAACTTGTCCCACTCGCTAATCTACATTTCCTTAGCCGTACTTCCCTACTAGTACGTAGTAAATTGGAATAAAAAATGCATATAAGAATACCTTCTGAGTATCGCCGCAAACCACATTTTCCTGCATTTTCCCAATTCACCCTAATATTCTGTCGATTCTTTTACTTTGCTTTATCTAATATACGCGACCTGTTTTATTTATTTTCCTTCACCTGCATTCATATAACAAAATCCTCCTCTTAGTTCTTTCACAAAGCCCTGCTCATCATCACCTTTCTATTCCGGTCACCGGAACGCGCAGCTCTACTCCTTTTTCCCATTTAGGAAGCGTGATCAAATCTTGGTCGCTGCTATACCTTGCAGTA
>LQNS02277100.1:4055211-4068380 GCA_001587735.2 Parhyale hawaiensis
ATTCCTCTCTCTCTTACACCTACGTCCATCGCTGCACGTTTTTCCCCTCTAATCTTGCTTGAATCCCCTCTCTTCCCTCGTCTCCATCAATCCTGCCTCATTTCGCCGTACCTTCCTGCCCCTGCCGTTCTGCCTATAGCGATAGAGATCTCAGGGCGGTTTTGCATGCATGGAAGCAAGGCAGGCCTCTCCCTCATTTCTTTTATTTTATTCCACGGGTCGACCATTCAATTTTGCGCTGCTGCTTTCGCCAGCTTCGAATGACGTTTTCCCGATTTGGGGACTCTGATGAGGTACTCAAAAAGCTGACACACTTGCCCTCGGTCCCAATTTCGTCACCGTTAAGTGACATTGACAGAATATTGTGCCCCGATGAGCTATTCAAACAACTGACACACTTGCCCTCGGTCCAATTTTGTCACCGTTAAGTGACGTTCGTAAAATATTTTGGCCCCTGGAGAGGTACTTAAAAAGCTGTCACACTTGCCCTCGGTCCTAATTTCGTCCTCGCCAGGCAACATTGGCCCAATATTGGAATACTGACAGAGTAGTTAAGAAGTTGTGTCTGGTCTTATATGCAGTATATTTGAATTCTAATTTTGTCGTCACAGCTCCGCTTTGGCTGTTGATAAATGCCAGATGTTTGCAATCTGTTGTTGTGATGCTAAATTTTAGCCTTGCAGCTCTATCACGTCCGTCGAATATAGAAGTAGACTGGTAGGCCTGTCCCATTTACAACCTGTAGCAACGGGTGTTCCCACGCCTATCCTAATTACAACTTGTAGAAAGGTTCACTGCCAAGTCTGTAGTGTGTACAAATCTTAAAGAGACAAGCTGTTGGGCCTATGCCTTCGTCGTAACTTCCAGAAAGGTGTACTGCGGCTCCTGTCCTGTTTGCAGTTTGCAGAAAGTTACACTGATGAACTTCCTGTGCTGGTAGCTGCGTTTATAAAATTATTTTGCACTCCTCAGTTGCTGCACCTAAAAGTCATTATTATTTTATGATGCCATCTCTGAGACCCCAGTAAAATGATCCAGTGCTGATACAAGATATTACATTTTAAAAATTCTTGAGGTGGCATCATTTCAAATACTGAAGGAAACGAATAGAAGCACAATTCGAAATTTTGTTACCAGGAGGTTCCTGTCGCTCCGGTGCATCTACGTGCTGTAGTTGAAGTCACTGCAGCGGACAATGTTTCAAAATTGGAAAAAACATTTGCTTGTTTGAAAATTATTATTACAGCTTTGGATAACTCTGTATCACAGCTATATCTTTCTGTGACAACCAGGCTAAATTTCAGAAAATCTTAACGTCTTCAGATTCGACCACATTCGACCCTCCCACCTGATGAGCAGAGGTACTGTGAAACGCGTCGTGGGTAACAAAATTTCTAATTGTGCTTCTATTCGTTTCCTTCAATATTTTAAAAAGTCATAACTTCATTATTAGGACATACAATCCAATAAGCTTCTTGTTCTCTCCCAGCAAGAGAAAATTTTCTCTTTCTAGAAAGAAGATTCATCGTGTTTTAGTTTTCCAAAATAGAAATTTTGATTATCCTGGTGGTAGGGCCTAATTCTACTGCATGGCAGTCTTTACCACGGGTTCACTATACTAGCCATTTTCAGGCACCTCCTCTTTAGCTTCGATGCTTGAGAACAGGCCAGGGGTCCTCTTTCTAGGCCACTGGTTCCCAACTGGTGGTTCATGATGGTTTATCGTGTCGTCCTCAGGATTTCCCCTGTTTTGTCAACAAACTGTAAATGATTATATAATTTAGACTTTACTGTTTCTTTAATCAGAAAAATGGCCATTCGTTTTATAATATGATTCGACTATATAATTCTGACTTTACTGCTTTAATCAGAAAAATTATTATACCATGATATTATTCCAATTTAAGAAAGAATATACTAGCGACCTTTAAGCCGAAACGCTCGCTATGTGTACTTCGTCGCAAATGGAATTGTCCTCGACATATTTTTCTTCGGTTGATAGTCAATGGCATGGGACGAGTTGAGACCGCTGCTCCAGCCAAAGACACTCCAGAGAAGAGTCTTGAAGCGGTTTTATGTGCACTTTCCTAGGAGGCCAAAGAGAAGGAGGAACCACAGCCACATTTCGTCGCTTTGGCCAAAGAAATTTTGTCTTTCGATGGCTGCTACCTTCCCACCAATCGCAGGCTCCCAGTCATCCCTTCCCACCGATCACAGGCTCTCAGCCATTCGTTCAGCCAATTAACGAGCTATCTAGCTCACAGCCTCGGGAAGAATTTGAGCTTCCGATCTCCGTAGCCGTTAATATCTCCTTCTATTAAAACTCCTTGACACACTCTACTTCCCTGATGATACCATACAAATGTCGGTAGAATAATACACAATTGTACGCTCAACTTATGAGAGGCCGCTCAGCTAACATAACAGCCAACTCAAATACGTTCAATGGGGTACCTTGGATTCTGAATTCTACTATGTAACCGGGATGACATAAGAGGTGAAGATCCACTCAAATGTTGAGCACGCGGTGGTGTTGTGTGACCTCAGCAGTATAATGCCCCTCATGGTGGTGGTGGTTGTGTTGAGCCTAACTAAGAGCTCCGTCAGGCAGAGATTCTTGTGATTGTGGTGGGGGGGGGGAGTAGAGGGAGGGGTGAGAAGCTAGAAAAACGGAGACGCCACGGTGATCATCCCAGAAATGCACGGGAGTGAGGGCCGTCGGAGCGCGTTACACAAGAAAAAGATGAGAACTGTTTGCGCACCTGTGTGTTAGAGTGGGCGCTGCGGAGAGGTCACAAGCCTGATCTTGCGCATGTAGGAGGTGAAGGCAATTCCCCGCGTCTCTTCATGCTGAGACTAACAGTTGTTATTTCACTCGCCTTTTCATTACACTAGAACAGCGGATCCCGAGTTTTTCTAAACTGGCCTACCTTGACTTCCTGGAGGGTTCCTATCTTACTCTATCACTTCTTTGTACTCACATGCAAATTCAGATCTTTTTTTTTTTTTATTTTAGGAGACGGTTTGTATATAAAGAAAGACTGACCGAGTAAGTTTCGCAATAGGAGCTTCCATAGAAATTTATTTAACCCTGTTCATACAAGCTGTGTTATTGTACTACAGATGCCTTTTTGCTTATTTGTATTTCTACGGATAAAACGCACTTTGTAGCCATTCGACACTGCCTGGGACGGAAAGCGTTAACTACCTTTAACTGGGCAGCTACACTTTCTATTGATCACCCAGTATCCAGTCGCAGGCTGGGTGTTCATCCGCCTATGCAGCTGGTCAAAAGCTAGTAGTTAGATAAGTGCCTCGTAACCCACTACACTGATATTTGATAGATTATCTTTCACGACTACTCCCAAAGCCAGGTCATTGTCACTCTGTCGCTCCCTGAGATTTCTTGTCACGCAAAGAAAACTGTTCCGCCTACTTTAAAAATCAGTGCTCATGAATAACTAACAATCACATGAGAGTAGAATGTATCATATTTTATTGAGTAATCAGCTTAGAGTTCTTTGCTACAACTCTCCTATGACCTATGCTGTTACGTCAAGCTTGTTTGGAAAAATTTTCATTGCAAAACTCTACGGATAACAAAACCAAAACTTAAGTATCTTAGACCAGACGTCCATCTCCTGTCTGACTATGCTTTGGCCTTTCCCAGCGCCTTCCTACAAAAATTTCTTTTGAGATTAAGAAAATCTATTTATACTTCTGATCTTCTATATGAACCAATATCTGAGTTAGCTACATCACGCTTTCGGTCTATCACAAATATTTTTCTCCCATTTCCTTCCAATAATTCTGAAGTTGCCTCCTAAAAAGACGATGATTTCCATCTATCATTGTTTCTTCTTTCTCTTTTGGTTAGGTGTTAAATATCTCTTACAATATAAATTTATAGTTTTTCTTTGAATAAACTTAGAATTTCATTGGCACGGTCATGACACTTCGTTTTTTTTCCTATATTTTGTGAACCAGATTCACAATCTCCATACTCGTATAGTTTTCAGCTGATATTTTTCAGTCTTTTCCTTCTAGTATTTGACTTTCATTTGAGTTTCCGTAGCGTTGCGTTTATTATTTTCATCGGCCTGTAATAATTAAGTAAACTATTCAATATAATGATGTCATTAGCTCATTACGAGAATTGGCCCTTCAAGGATCATAATTAATATCACCGCTCATTATTTTGCTCGCTTATATGATCATCATCTATGTAAAAATATTTTATTTGAATTTTGTTTGCATTTAGAAAATTTTCTCGGAAACTACGGCTCCGTGCTTCTTTTAATTCCTTTAATTAACATGCAATGTAAAATGTTTGTGATTGGTCGACAAATATTTTTTTATAAATATCTTTATCTTGCATTTCAATATCACTGGCGAATTTTACAATTGCCTCCATTATATTTTCCTATCTTTTTTGAAATGTGGATTAGATTTTTGACACGACCTTAAAGCAGTGTTCTCTTAGCCACCGTAATTATCGTCCCCTGAAAGAAATGCTTCTCGGCCTCCTCCCTTCTTTTTTTCTCCAAAACAAAAGTGGAGAATTTGTGGGAATCATCCAAACAAGGAAGTTCTGGGAATATTTCCAGCCTAAGTGCCTAATTAAGCCCTTCCAATTACCATGATATTCTATTTAAGGATATAATTAGTACCGATGTTTTCAGAGGCAAAGGGAAATTACCACGTACTGTGTCTTAAGTGGACCGTTTCAAAACCGTTTCCTAAGGTAAACATGCCCATTGATGTTGACCGAGCGCTTTTTCAACCGTAATTTAGCTGGATAAATTAAATTGTCTGTGATTACACGAGCAGCTTCCAACATCAATGTTGGCAAGTTAAGTTTCTATAAATCAAAAACATTGATTCTTGCTAAAAGTTAATCATGCAAACAGTTCAAAGCAACAGAGCTGCCATTATTATCAAATTATTTTACTCGCGGTACTTTTTTATTTTTCCAAATGGGGCAAATGCCCGTAAATTGAAAATTGGCTTTTTGCGTTAAGCTAATCATGTAAGCAGCGAAAACAATGGCATCACTAATTGCTTTCTCTCAAATTTACTGACATTGTTTACATAATCAACTCAAAATTTTTAAATGTCAAGAGCCATGAGTTGTGTCTGTTTTTCAGTAAGCTATTGATTTCCCTGATTGCAAGTTGGAAAATAACGGGAGAAGTCTTAGTAAAATAACAGCTTAGTATCGTGATATACCTCTTTCTCTTGAACGTTTTAATATGTTTATGCGAAGTACAGTATACAATGAAATATATTATGAATCAGGATTATGCCAATGAGGTGCTAACCATCTTAGCGCTAGTGCTACTTCAACTTCAAGATTAGACAGCTCGCATTCTACTATATTTTAATGAGACTGCTACCAGTTCCATTTAACATCAATTCAAAATGCAATATTATTCACTATATTTGTCTCCCTACTAAATTTTCTAGGCTTCATAATGTCGCTGAATTGCCATTATCTACTCATCTACTATTAACTTAAAAGTCTGCACGTGCTTTTCTACACTCCCAGAACTATTTTGCTAATAATTTTCTACATTCCAAACAGTAATTCGCTCAAACTCTCCTATATTTCAACTAATTTGCTTGCACTTATACATGTCCACATTCCCAAAAGCAGTTCACTCGCACTTTCCTCGATTTCCAACATTGGTTTGCTCATATTTTCCTACACTTTCAACAGTAGTTTGCTCATATTTATCTACATTTAGAACTCCTAGTAAGTCTTCTTTAGACACAAAGAATACTATTTTCTAGTTTTAAAGTAGTTTGAATGGGGAGAGCTAGGACAGCACCATTCAAGGGGTTTCACCTTTTCCCTATTGCTCCTAGTCTGAAACTCTGCTCACACTTTCCTCTGGTCTAAGCCTACGATAGGCCTACGCTCAGTACAGACTGAGATGAACCTCTTATAGGCCTAAAGGCATGGTCCCCCGTGTCCATCAAACAAGTTTTCGCCTGAACTTCATGAAAGCAGAAGTTATGTGTTCCAGGTCCAGTTTAGAAAGGGCTAACTTGCTATCCGAAAACAGCGGCGAGGCTTGCCATCTTATTTTTAAAATGTTAGTAGAGACAGTTGAAGAAAGTCAGAGAAGAGGCAGTCGAAAATTTGGCTCGTTCTGGAGCTAATGGCTTAGGCTTTGCTGCTAATTTTTTCCTGTAACGATATTAGTAGTTTAACGACATCGAGTTTCCATTCAATATGTTCAAATGAGTTTTTTAAGTATCTGTCATGCTATGAAAAATGTAGGTAGTTATATTATTGGTTACTAGTAAATATCAGTTTTTTTGTTGGCTGAGAATTTTGCAGTAATGAACAGTTTGATTTTTATTATCATTATTAGCACTTTTAATTAAAAGTCATAAAACCATCATTAAATCAGCACTCCAGGCAATTCCCGTGTTCCAGTCTTCAAGGATTTCTCAAAGGAAAATGTAACATACTGTCCATAAGCTCGGATGTGCAGTATAAGATAATATATTTATATATGACGTGAAGGTTACATTTTTGGTATCATTTTTGACATATCTGAACACGATCATGCAGCCTAGCTCAACTCCATAGTAATTAATAAAACTTCCCTAGGTTTGCCTGAATGTTGTTTTCTATCCTAGAAATGCCAGCATACTCTTCAAGGCTCGATTTTTGTAAGGTTTCGGACCGACGGACAGACACCTCCTAATTATATTAAACCTTAATGACACAGACTTCAACTTCTATACTGAAGTCTGTATATGTCTTTAATAAGCATTAATGACGAGCCTAGACACGCCCATCAACAATTTCATTACCCCTTACATATTACTCCTTACACACTATAAAAAAGTCAAATGCGCGTTTAATTGTTTGTTTCATTTATTTATTTATGTATGTCTTTTTTTGTCACACTTAAAGGAAACAGATTAGCAACAATCAGGCTTTCTTAGAGATAGTTTCCATCCTGTCACATGCGATTGAAAACCACTGTGTGAAACGGCTTGCCTGTGGAGCGAAAACAATTCATTGAATTAAGAATTGAGTATTATTATAATTTAAAATACAGATGACGTTTAAACTTCATTGACACTTTACTGCCTATTCAAAATTAGTTAGTTTTTCAGCATGACGTAGAAGGGAAGAGCGGACTTTGCTGCTGCTCAACAGAATTAAAGCTTAGAGCCCTCATCCCTAACAATTTTCTTCGGTTATTGCAGGACATTCTTCATATGCAAATCAGTAACGGCAATATGATCACTAAAGAAAAATCACCACATTGTTGTAGGGTAGAAAATCTGTCGTCAGCCTGTCTGTGGCTGCTCTGGCGTCGTGTCCTTCGTGTCTCGGAAGTCTTTTCTTCTAGACTTTTAATTTTGTCAAATTTCCGTGATTAGGGTAGATTTTTAATGGAAATCCATTGATCGGTGATTGTTCATAAGGCTTGCGAAGTAAATAGAACGCGTGATAATATTTTGGCATGTATGTAATGATTTTGATTCGCGTATTGTCTTTTATAATTGCCGTTTAGGGTAAATTTCGTAAGTTTTCAGCCCTAGGTAATGCGTGGCACCTGCGACAGGTTATTCTGCCTGGAGTACCAGCAGCGAATGCAGGCAAATTGCCTGGCTGTGATCGGTGCCTTAAGTAAATTTACCATGTTTTCAATATATGTTAATCGTTTTAATTGTTAGTTGAGTTCGTCCATCCAGTGTTATGGAAGCAACCCCGCGGGGATTCTGCAGATTGCCTTGGCCACTAGCTAGGTCTTCGAAAGGTGTGTCTTTCGGGCCCCTAAGCAACCTTCAGCTTTCATGCTTTTGCTGATCGTGCTTAGTTCTGTGGTTGTTCTTCTTCTTCTTTCCCAACTTGCTGTTTCCGTGCGCGTTGACTCGTGCGTCTGTTCCGCGTTTGTCTTCACATTCTTTGTGTCCTTTCTTTTCCTCTCTTTGGATCATAGTGTAGCCAGTGCGTAAGGAGGCTGAAACAGAGAGTATGCTGATAGCTATTATTCCTTTAATTCACTCAATAGGTATTGATGTTTTTCTTTTTGTTGCACAGCTGCGTAGAGACTAATCTTTAAACCGTGTCACTGGTCTTCTTAGGGCATTTTTGAGGCTTTTATAAACGGTGGAATATCCTTCCGGAAATTTTTGTGGGTTTGAAACTTGTGGTTTCTGTGGAAATGGGCCGATATTAAAGCGAGGAATATTGTCAAATAGCGCCGACTTTTTTCAACTTGTGTTTTTTAAGTAAATAGAAAACACTTTCTGGTTCTCTACTCTTTCCGAACATCTATAATTTAGTGAACTCTCCTAAAGCTGTTCGGCGAACTGTTTGGTAATATGGCAAATACCAAAACTACAACAACATACTGTATTACTACTCTTCGCTCTTATTACTGATGATTGGGTGCTTAAAGTATCGACCGGTTTGTACGTTTAGGATACTATGAAAAGTATTCTAAAAAACTTTCATTACCCACGAGGCCTGTTGCGCTGAATTTATCGGGTGGTTGGTTGCTTCATTAGTAGACTTCGTGATCGTAACAAGGCCTAAAATTGGAGAAAGTACGTCATGAAATAATTAGAAATAGAACTTAGAAATGCATGGAGCAATCAAATATCTTTTAATTCCCATAATATTGAAGAAGTACTAGAGAATAAGAACTATCATTTAGGTCTAAGACCGAAGTGATGCATCATCAAGCAGAACTCAAAATAGGTTAGAAAACTAATGTATCATGCTAATGCTTTGATTGTTCATATTGTGTGAGAGAATTTACCTTTTTAACAGCGTTTGCAGACCTCGTAAACCGCTACAATCTCTTCATGAAGCGGTATCGCGATAAAAACATTAGTAAATTTACTCCCCCTGTTCTTTGGTAATTTCTTCCCACCATCATGAACTCGAACAATTGAAGCTTTGCTGTGGGAGGAACGTGAAATTTATTGCCCATACCATTAACCTAGAAACACTTTAGACGTCTCCTACGTTTAGGATTGAAATTTTAACGAACAGCATTTTTGTCGGTAAATAAATATATTTTTCTCGTGTATTACTGATAGAGGTAAACAGAGAATAGCCATAGCAACAACCGGCATTTGTTTGTTACCATGTAATGTTCCAGATAATTTTACTGTCGATACCGATCATTTGATTTGTATTACTTACAATAAGATTGGAGTCTTTGGTGCCTGATTTTATTTCTCACTAACTAAAATTTAATATTTTCACAAGAGTTTCACATTTTACCAGCCATTTCAAAATACTATTCACAAGCTACAACATGAGTCGGCAGTGCACGTGCATACATAAATACTTTCTAACTTTGCAATGTTGCACATTTACTATTCTCTTGGCAAGTCGAAGCACTCAGCGAAAGCATTAAAAAGTTTTAATGCTGCGAAATTGGAACGCTCAACGGAACGTTCATGCATTTAGATGTAGTGGTTCACTCGAAAAATATTTATCTTAGCTTTTTTTCTGAACGATCTCTGCAGCAAATCAACTGCTCTAGTGGTATTTAACTTTGTGACGCTAAAGTAGCAATAATTTGAGTACGAAATACTTAGGTACGATAAATGGATTATTCTGCAAGTCCGTTAACCCTATTTGTTGCGGGCTGTGTAACGTTCTTGGTACTCTTATTTTTAGTTGGGGAAAAGCCTTTGCCACCTCGAGATTAACCTTCACAGGAATTTTAACTTACTGGGCAACTTCACTTGTCGAATGAATCGTTCAACTGAAGTATCATGAACCAAAGCCTACGAATTTAACACAATTACGGGTTTATTACCTAGTGTATTTTAGTCCACTAGTAAGTTAATGTGATTAAGGAATCAAGTCAGAGAAATACTCAGCATTTATTGTGTAAATAGGGTTACAGTAATGACATGGTACCTTCAAAGAAAAGGAAGAGCGTCAATAGTGAAGAGCTCATAGTAATTGAAATATTAGCAGTAGTAAGATTATCATGGTAATAGGAATATTGGCAATACTTATGCTATGGAAGGAGCACAGTGAAAGGGATAGTGATAAAAAATAAGGATATTATAATAATACGAAGAGAAACAAGACTAAGAATATCAAAGTCGTAACAATAGTAATAACATTAATAAAACGCTTAGAACTTTGGAAAAAGTGTCTAAGCGTTTTATTAAAGTGAGTGCTGATTTGAAATAGTAATAACAGTAGGGTTTTGTCATTAATAACAATAGCGAAATACTGTTATTATTAATTAATTAAAATCATAGTAATGATTTGAATTGTGGTAGGTCTAAAACAAATGATTTAAAGAAATTGTATAAAAAATATTTGAGAAAGATACACAGAAGCAATTATTTCTTCGGTAAGTGGTCAAGTTGAGGAAGAAGTCTCAGTTTGTAGTTACTGTATTACATTCTTCCAGAAACAAGCACTGGTAGTTGCGCACTGTATAATAATAGCCTCTAAGAAAGCTGTGTCATTGGCAGAACCCGTACTACGCTCCAAACCATATGAAATAAAGCATCAATGGATGTACAGCTTGGCAAGCCTCACCAATATATTTCTCTAAGGTAGAGTAGACGAAAGGAGCAGTGTAGTTCGGCCACTTTATGCAAGTTCGCTTTAAGGCGTCGAGGTCAACAGTACGTAAACAAAGAACACTGCGGATATAGCGACAAATACCGTGCCTGATGCGTTTCTTTTATGTTAACGTTATTAGAACATCACCTAGAATCACAATACACTTTAGTTTCATTTTTTACAATCGCTCAGCTGCATAGTTTACCACAAGCTATACCCAATGTTTTCGTTATTTAAACTACCCCTTCGTGATCGAATCAACTTAAAGCAACGACGTGTCAAGTTTTGTTCGAAACCATGACAGAAATCAGCTACCATGAGCTTTCAATGTGCGCCTTTAATGGCGTTAATCTACTACGATCAGATTTAATTTGACCAAAATATGAACTTTGAGCTTCGGATTCTCCAAGTTGGATCGAACGTTCCCAACATTAATTGCAATCCAGTTGCGCTTAAGTAAAAAATTAAAGTTTAATCTATGGGACCAGATTTAGCGTGATTAAAGGCTGGGTCACACGATGGCCAAATGAACGAGTTATTTCAGCTCCGCGTTTGAATGCGTAACTGCATGGGTCCGTTTGAGCGGCACAAACACGCAAACTCTACACTGTAAAAAAAATTCTGCGTTTCAACGGGTAGAAACTAGAAAAATGTCTGTAGTTTTATCCGTTTTGTAAATCCACCTAAAGTGTCCGTCGATTCGCTGGAAGAGCCTGTACTGCACATTGTTCACAGAGCTAATATTACGTTCCGTTTAATTAAGGGGATTAATGAATTGTTTCTGTAGTATCACCGGAAAGTGTCTGTTGATAGGCGCGTTACCGGAAAGTTTTCCTCGTGTCCGTCAGATTCCAGGTCCAGAAGTTCTATGTTAGCGTGTTTATCCAATTTGCTTGCACTTCCCGAGCCATTAACTGTTAGAGAGTTTACAATACCAGCTATAGAGCACTCTGAGTGCGCATGCCTCCGCCAAGCAAGGCAACGGTAACGAAAAATTCAAATTGGTTCTGAAACCTTGATTTTCTTTGTATCAACACCAAACTCTAATCATTCGTGCCTTTCAGTGGTTATTAACTGTTTCTGCAATTTTCGTGAAGATCCGTTCATTACTTTGCCAAAAAATTGTGTGCTAGATACACATGACCCACGTCTGACCACAGAGTAGGCAGAGCTTTGATAGCTCGATTGGCTAGGGCGCTGTCTTCAAAGTTTAAAGGGCGTGGGTTCGAATCCGGCCCAGACACCTTGCTGTTTCATAAGAACCACAAACTACAGAAAGAAACTTCACGATCTGTATTCTACCGGGAAGTTGTTTTTGTTTCTGTAACAGAAAAGAATCCGCTTATTGACGGAACGTCTAAATAATTCCTGGTACGATTAAACAGAAAGTTGGAAAGTGCTCTGGCGAATGGGCTGCCGGACACTAGCTCTCTGTCATTCCACGTAAGAATTTTTTACAGTGTAGCAGAATTTGTGACCGCTCTTTAAGCTGATTTACTGAATAAGTCACACAAACAGCCAAGAATATTTTAGGAAAGCTCTTCGAGCTTCAATATATTCTAAATCTTAAATAACATATCAGTAACTTTACTAATAAAACCTGCTCTGTAAAGTGACTTGGCGGCTAACATATCACTAAAATTTAACGCTATTAGACACAGAGTTTCC
Source organism: Parhyale hawaiensis (assembly GCA_001587735.2). NCBI lineage: Eukaryota > Metazoa > Arthropoda > Malacostraca > Amphipoda > Hyalidae > Parhyale > Parhyale hawaiensis. The sequence goes on from LQNS02277100.1 coordinate 4,067,459, forward strand.
CTGGTGGAGACTCGTCAAACGTTCGGACAGTTAAATTAGAGAACTTGTAGATTTAGCTATCGTGTGAACCTGTGGCTTCAGAAGGAGTGAGAGTGAGGCCGTCTCTAGCGTAATCTGTTTGCAATTAGAGCCCGAGACTCGAGCCAAACTGGCGGATCCGAGCACCTGTTGTGAAGTACGGGACAATTTAAGGCTAATTTTTGGGGTGGATTATATCCATGAAATCGAATGAGTCGATCACTCCATAAGCTCAGCAGCCTGTCTGCTTCCACTCAGCAATCGACTCCTCCCGTCAGTTAAAGATCCAAAAATAGTTTTTTTTTGTTCCGTTTGCATTATTTGACTAGCCGCTACTACCTATAATCAAAATATCTGAATGAAGCAACTGCTGTAAATCGAGATTTGCTTCGTTTCGAGCAATTTCCAATGATTGAATTCTCTTTTTTATAATCGCTATATCTTAAGTAAGCAAGTCATATATACATTAAGCATTAAGCTTGCTGCAAACCATTTTTGAATGATTTGACTGTTCCCGGCTGGAGTTGATATATTCAGTTGAAGTAACTCTCTTGTGCTAGAAATTCTTTCTCACTTTTGGTTTCAACCACCCAACCATTTTGTATTATTTGAATGGCTAAAAACACCGGCGCGTTTCGACCCACTCGGTTGGAACAATCTTGTAAATACCTAAGAGCCGCCATAACGGAGCTGGTCACCTCGACATGAAAATTTCTTCTTATATTTTTGTAGGAATGCAACCTAGTGGTCGCATTCCTTGTAAGAGGTACTCTCTGGTCAATGGACGCCGAGTACGATGCTACGTTTCACAGAATATTACTCCACCATTATCTTTACTGCCCGATATCGCTTCAAAACCACGCTGGTTCCATCTCAATTCCAATTACTGGCAGCAATACCATTG
>LQNS02277100.1:4099870-4119964 GCA_001587735.2 Parhyale hawaiensis
AGCAATACCATTGGGAAATCGCCTGGCCGGCCCTAACCCTTCCCGAACAAAACTATTCCCGATTTTGCTTGCGTTAGACAATGCTCCCCCACTCGATTTTATTTGGTTCTCTGGCCATATTGCCATTAAAGCTTCGTAAAAATCCTCCGCATTGGCTTCTTTCATGACAGTCCAGTGAATGTCCATCGGTTTTTGTTGGAAACCTCCGGGAAACTCTAAATTTTGATGTAACCAGAATACTATGGCTCATTTCTCCACTACTATCCTTTTGAAAGGAAGCCTTCTTCTCTACGTACTCTTTATTTCAATATCTCTCGGTAACAAAACTTTTTTATTATTAAATACATGTATTGGCGGAACATTGACAAATCTTCAAAACTACAACTGATGTAAATATTCTGACACTACTGCCACTCCTTTATAACTATTTAAAGCTAGCAGTGTCTACTATGCGTAAATGGCTTACATAACTACTTACGGCATAAGGGCGAGGTTGATTGAGACATATATAGCTATCGAGGTGATTCAATGCCTAACTAGGGTTTTCAGAGTAATGACTGATTAAGCGCGAACCTGTCGAACGCTTTCCAGAGTTGAGCCAATAATGTACACGGCAGCAAATTACTGAGATCATACGTTGTTGTGTAGGAGTTGGAAAAAACGTGCCCAGCTTCTAAATCCCTAATTCACTACGAGTATGTAGAGCTATCCAGAACTCTACGGGTGGGTGACTCTTGCCAAGCAAGTACACTTAAAGACTAACGTGTTAGTAAATCTTTCAAGAGCTCACACAATTGTGTGCAGAAATATCAGCCGCCCTTCAATGAGTGTTACTATATATTGAAGCTGTGAATTTTTGCAGTCTACCGAAAATTGTCTAAGCTATGGCGTAATAGATTGGAGGGTCATATGACAACTGCGCACCCCAACCGCAAAGTCATTACCAACCCGAATGACTACCAAGGGACTGAAATACTGACTGCGAGCACCAAGACTTTCCTTCCTAGCTTGAGAGTAGTACGTAAGACTTCGTAAAGCCCAGCGAGACAACACCTCTCACCACTGCAGCACTGGGGATGTAAAGACCCGAGGGTCGTTTCAAAAGTAATGCTTCCTATTTATTAACTCCAAAAGTTAAAGGTGTACAAAGACGGAAATGGCACCATTAAAACGAGAGATCTTTCGTGCCCAAGTATTTACTTTTCTATATAAACATCGCCATTCTCAATGCACTTCTACTAGCGATGAAGAGACTTGACGCCTCGATCGTGAAAATCAGCGCCTGCCGAGGCGGTCCATTTTTCCACGGTTGCGATTACGGCATTATTGCCGGGAATGAGTTCTTTTTCAGAGGCCCGAACAAGTGGAAGTCTGACTGTGCCAGGTCGGAACTGTACGGCGGGTAAGACAGCACCGTCCAGCCGAAATTTGTCACACAGTCTGTGGTCTTCAAGCTTGTGCATGGCGTTGCCTGGCGTTGTTGTGTTGCAAAAGGAGTGTTTCCCTTTTCTCTGGCCTTACGCAGGCAATCCTGGCCTTGAGCTTGGTCAACGTTTCAACGTAACGGTCAGAGTTAAGAGTTGCCCTTGGTTACAAGAAATGCAGGAGGATGACGTCCTGCCTGTCCCAGAAGACGGTGTACATCATTTTGCCTTCTGATGTCTGCGTCTTGAAGTTCTTCTTTGCTGGGGAGTGTGAGTGGTACCATTCGATGGACTGTTGTTCCGACTTCAGCTCGTAGTGGTGCTTTGTTCAATTTTTTTCTGCGTGGAGGAATTCAATGGCGTATCTCTGCTTCTGAAGCACGTCCATTAAAGGGATTGCTTTTTAAGAGTGTCACACCGTCAATACCTCCAACAGCGAGATGAACTTAGGTCATGAGTGGACAAGTTCAGTCATCATAACAATGCAATTTTCAATTCCCTCGGATCCCTTTGGGCGGAATAAAGAATAGGAGGCATAGGTTTAGAACGACCCTCTTATAGGCACTAAATGTGACTGTTAAGGGGTTAGATGGTCATAAATTTGCCCTCCATTATGTATACAGAAACGGAATTTACCTGATCTTTAAATTCTAAAGACAGATTTACAAATGCAAATACGGAACGTTAGCGTGCAACCAGGAATCAACCCAGATTCCCTCCTCGTTCTGAGGTCATAATTATTATACTGCAGTTCGACATCGCCATAAGTTCTTGTAACCACTCCGTATTTCTGGAGCAAAATACAGCCTTACTTTTTTTTCCAACTTGAGGGACTTCCTCTTGGCAGTAGAAGCAGGCTAAGACTTTACTGCAGCACAACCGGTAGCGTAATTTGGACTTGGTTTCTGCTCTGCATAAAACGTGCCATTTCCTCCAATTGCAAGCTATCAAACTTGGAGAAAATAACGTGCAATGGAAAACTTCCTCTTGCGACTGGCGGAGAATTTAATGTTCATGGCGACGAAAGGGAACGGAAAATGAGGGGAAGGAAGGAAGGTGACTGCATGGGTGGTGCAGAGTTTCTAAAGAGCTCGCATGCTTTGAATAATTCGACGGGTATTACAGCTCTCGATGTTTAAATGAGTTCCTTCTACAATACATGCAAAATCTTTTTCAATGAAAGTGCAATTCCTTTCAGGATATGAAAGAAAACACTTTGGATATACCGGGGAGTTAGCGAGCTGGGAAAACAAACTGGTTCTCAATAGAGCACAAAGTGGGATAAGCTAGCAAAATAATTATTAAAGTGGTAACTGCTTAAAAAATTACGCATCAAGGTTTCGTTGCCTTCACTTTCAAAATGGGGTATTTTTTTCTATCAGTTATCGACCTTATTTGAATAAACTGTACAATAAAATGAAGTTATTGCTACTAATTTTGCAGTTTCCAATTCTGGTACACAAAACCGTCTCCAATAATGATGACATTACAGTCTGAAAATAGAGCACTCTGAGAGTACACACCTCTGCCAAGCTAGGCAACGTTAACGAAAATTCAAATTGGTTCTGAAATTATGATTTCCGTTTTTATCAGCGCCAACATTTGATTATTCTCGCCTTTTCACAGCAATAACACCTTCTGTAATTTTCTTGATGTTGCTGTGAAAGATTCTGACAAACATTAGTCAAATACAGACAGAAAAAGAAAACTCATCTTCACGAAAATTTGATCAATTATGTCCTTTATATTTCTAACTATACCTGCAAATTTCATAAAGATCTGTTCTTCATGACTTCTTTAGTTATTTTGCTAACAAACAACAAATCACGCACAGACACAAAAAGCAAACGAACGAACGAACAGATCATCAGTAAAAATTTTGTCATTTTCTCTACGTGATGTATTAAACAACTCGAATTTGTTTCATGAATAACCGTGTATGAATTTTCGAGTTATGGTGCTAAGAATAAAGAGGCAGGCAGACAAACTGTTGTGGTGACCTTCACAAACAGTTTATCATCAGTTTCTCTTGACACACCTAGCAATCCCTGTAAATGTCGTACAAAAACATCCATGACTTTTTTTGAGTTGTATTGGTGACGGATAAAAAGACAGACAAACAGCCAGACAAATTCGACGAAAACCTAACCTCCTCGGCGGAGGCAATAATGAAGAAGCCTAGAGTAAATTTAGATCTAACTTCACTGAGGCCATCTCTCCTTCCTTACTAGCTCAAAGAGACACCGTCTGCTCCTCTGCATCTGACCCAACAAACACTGTCAACCCCTCATCGTCAGACCTTACAGACATCGTCTGTCCCTCATCATCAGACACAGTCTGTCCCTAATTATCAGATCAAATTGACACCGTCTGTCCTTCATCATCAGACCAAACTGACACTATCTGTCCCTCATCAGCAAACACTGTCAGTCTCTCATCGTCAGACCCTACAGACACCGTCTGTCCCTCATTATCAGACCCAAGAGTCACCGTCTGTCATCAGACCCAGCAAACCTCCAAAGCAGCAACTCTACTTTTGTTGCTCGGTACAAATTACGTACAACTTCTGCCCCTCAATGCAAGACAGAATTCGGCAAAAGTCATTCGATTGTTTTATGACCTCAGGCTTAAGACTTTGCTGTCATTTTGACGACAGAGGTCTCGAGAGAGAGAGAATTGACCCACACTCTCTCTCTCTCTTTCTCTCGTTATCTCTCTTCAATTTCACTCGCTTTATCTCCGATGGCGTCGCCGCGTTGGTCACCTCTCGCCATTTCCACAATTTCGCTCAGAAGTGTAGTCCCCATCGTATTCTCGTTTATTGATTATTGTTTTTATAAAACCGAAATATTAGTCGTGATTGGTTATCTCACTTCAAAATTCGCTGTCTTTGTATACCATCGCAAGTTTAATCTTTATTGTAAACTCTCTCTTCAATTTCCCCTCTTTCATGTGGAATGTTTACTTACTTAACCGTAATTGCACACTATACCTAGGTGCCTGTGACTAATGACGCACACGATTGGGGGTTAAAAGTCGATCTAACTCAAGATCGACTTGACTTGTTGGAAACTGCAGAAAGGTGCGCTGGCTTCGACCTGTTGATGTCAGTTCCAAGCGATGACTCATAATCGACTACCTGTGAGATTTCCAAGAACTCCCTGAAGTGAAATATTCATTCAGTGCAATGTAATCGGTTCGCTTTCAACACCTGCAAAAATGATTTCAAGTGACGAGGCCAAAGTTCATGTCTGTACATATAGAGAGAGTTTGCATGATACGTAGAATAGCCAGAGAATAAAAGTTGCTCACGTGATTTAATTCTTACGAATGCTAATTCAGGTTTCAGCTTTCCGCCAATCTAGCCACTACTGTCTTGTAATCACGAGCACTAACAAAATTAATAATGCTACCTGCAACCAGTGGAAATTCCACTCAACAAATGCACTGCATTTCCGTGATATCTCAGACGCGTGTCTTCCTACTGTTCTCCTATCTAATACTGAAGGAACGTGTGAAAATTCTGCAGAACAAAAGAAATGTTCCTCAATAATACCCTCAGACGCATAACATGTATACAAAGGGTCTATAATGTTCTAAGTCAGGCATCGAATCTTCTACCTAAGACCTGCGAGTAATAGCAACTTAAATTATAGCTTCACTCTTTCTCCTATTGATGCTTTCCCAGGTTGCATCCAGGATACCTCATGGATGCTGTAATTTACCCCCTAGCTAATACTGATGAAAGCGTCACAGTCGTACTGAGTAACTAACTAACGCAGAGATAAGCAGCATTATCTACCATATAGTAAAGACCGATGTATAGTTATCTGTTTATTTATTTATCTGTTTATTTATTTGTACATTCATTTTATGTCAAGCTTTAACAAAACAGATAGGCGGAAATTAGCCCAGACTGGCGGCCGTCCATGGTCAATTTGGTCATCCTGTAGCTTCATTGAAAACTGCTTGGTAGAAATAGGCTAAGTCGCAAATTATGCAAACGTATCTTAATAAGCTACAGTTGAAATTCAAGCAATGAAAATATTGAAGCTTAGTCTGATTTGATTCCTAGTTTCTTCCCACAGATAATTTCGTTGCATCAGTTATTCTTTCAACTTTAATTCAATGGTCCACGTAACAACTTTCGCTAAGCAAAAATCCATTGGACCTATAGGATATCCTATACCGTATCCATGATACCAAGTCGAAACTATAACTTTGACCGTTGCTAATTGCAATGAAATTTCTTATGTCAGAGAGAGAGAAAAAAAATGTTTCGATGTTCAGCAGTTGCGAAGCCATAAACGCTCATCTTCAGGTGCTTTTAGGTTGGCAGTTGTAATCAAGGAGCTTCTATACAGAAGAAGGGAGCCAGTAGCCTAGCCCTTTGAAGCTCAAGAGTCTCTTATGGCTGTCAGCCAGTTGTCCCATGCACCAATCGCATATCAGTAAAGAGTCTCTTATGGCTGCAGCCAGTCACTTAAGCACCAATCGCATATCAGCAACTCGGTTCGTCTGCTGCTCCCCGTGAAACTCAGTGCCCCCCCGTCTTTTCCACCAATGAGCGTCTCAGCCATAAGAGATCTGGTTGACTCGCTGGCAAGTCTGTAACTGGGCCACAAAGCTCCCTCCTTCTCTATTGAAGCACCTTGGTTGTAATAACGAACGTATAATCAATGAAGAAGGTCATCACAAATTCTTTGCTGCAGTTTTTGACAGCGCGGGTCCGCTAGTAATACAGATAAACATAACAAAACTAGAGTCTTCGAAAATCTACTCCAGTGACCATAACACAACCTCACGCGATGATAGTCTGAGAGACATTCCTCTCCCAGCAGGTATTCGTCACGCGGCTTTGCCGGGCATACATGCCCTACAGAATGCATACTCCACTGTCACCAATTGAGCTTTTCGATGTTTTCGATGCAAAGTGCTATGGAAACTGCACTAATCATTACCTGAAAATGGCTACTTTTCAACCTTGAAGACCTTTATAAATACACTGGAAGCAAACAATCCATTCTAGGTAGACTTTTTACTAATACTAAGTACTCTCGATAATTAGAGTTTCGAGTGCTTACTCAAACAATGTTAGGATTAAAATATTGTCTAAATATATATATAAGTGTATATTCGTCATATTTTCTAGGAAAATACATCCATATTGAAATACGCGACCGTGCAAATGTGTTTAGCAATCTGGTGAAGTGGAATACAATCTATTATAATTGATAATCCGAGAAACTGCTCAGATATTTTATATTATATGCCTTTTTTTAGAGCGCCACAATTCAATCTTCTATGATGGTAATAGATATACCCATAAAAGAAAAATTAATGTTTACTTTCAATATAGTTACCTCCTCCAAGGAGGCTATGTTTTTGTCCAGTTTATTTTTCTGTTGGTCTGTTGCCATGCTAACTGAAGAAGTTATGAGCGGATCTTTACGAAATTTATGAAAAATTGTTAGGAATAGTATGAAGAGCCATTGACCAAAGTTTTGTGATGATCTGTTTGTCCGTTTGCATTTTCGTTTGTCTTTGATTTTTTCGTCTGTTAGGAACATAATTCAAAAAGTTATGAACGGATTTTTTTTTAAATTTGTAGAAATTGCTCAAAATGTTGATAGACACACATGATCAAATATTGTTGTGATCGGTTCATCCGTTTGTACGTTTGAAAATTTTGTCAGAACATAACTCAAAAATGTATTGAATGTACATGAAATTTGCAGGGCTTGATACTTAAAATGTAAAAATGCACAAATTACCAAATTTTGGGGGTCATCAGTTCGTCCGTTTGTGCATTTGAATTATGTATGTCGGCAAATAACTCAAAAGTTACGGACGGATCTTCAAGAAAATTACAGAAGCTGTTATTACTGTTAAGAGGCACAAATGAACAAATTTTTGTGATGATAAAAAATAATCCTCGATTCAGGACCAATATGAATTTTTCGTTAAGATTGCCTTGCTAAGCAGAGATATGCTCTCTTAGAGGGCTCTAGTTCTTAATGTAGCAAGGTAAATATAGCAAAAAATGCAACAGATAAAACTTACACCTCCGTGCATAAGAACGAACTGTACAAAGTTGAAATTACGACATTGTCGTAAGATTATATACAACGCAATTACAGCTCTGAGTGCTGAAGAAATCGCACCAGTGACGCTAAGCAAAACTCTGGTTATAATAACTTCATTGGCCGGGATAGTAGGTGACACCCTTATCGGTCCATTTGAAGTGGCAGAAGGAGTTAAACTGGATGCAGAAAGGTACTGCCAGTTTCTTGATGAGCAGACTATCGCACGCAGATCCAAATTGGTATTTCAGCACGATTACGCTTCCTCACACCGAGCACGGTGCACAGCTAACTAGCTTGCGAATGGAGGATATAAATCAAAAAGGATTATGACCTAGTCAGCGAATAGCTCCGATTTAAATCCCATTGAGAACCTCTGGGCAATGATCAAAAGGAAGGTCTATGAAGGTGGTCGGCAGTTTTCGAGCAAAGTGAGGGTATGGAATGCAGTATAAACAGCAGCAGATTCTATTCCATCATCTGATATATATAACCTGACAAAGTCTGTTGATAATCGCCCTATAAAAATCATGAAAGATGGAGGTTGTTATGTTCAAAATTAATTTATGTTTACCACTACTGAACACTTATTTCAGTGCTTATTGAATTGTTTTGGTTATAATTTCTTGGTTTTGGACGTTTAATAACAATATTCCTGTTCACTTGTATTTATTTCCTCATTATAACGCTTTTATTAACTTGTTGCATAATCTGAGGTAACAGTTAAAAACCCGTAAATAAGCAAATTGTATGATAAACTTAGCAAATGGTTAAATATTTATTTTACAAGTGCTGTCTATACCTGCAACATAGCCATTATTATTGATATTTAAAAGTTAGACGCTTACCTTGAAAATAAAGTAAAAAAATTGCATTTGCATAGTCAGAGGTAATATACTGTACAACTACCAAGAACGTACCCTCAAAAGTTGAGTGAGCTGTTGTAATGCAAAAATACATAGATGATGTTCTTGCCCTATTTGAAAATCATAGACAAGTATTAGAATCATCCGATACCAGCTGATATTGTCAGATAGTTACCTAATATTTTCCATTTGATAGATAATTATATGTATATATAATATTAATATAGGTACCAATTTAAAAGTGATAACGTTTTCTTTAGCCAAGGCACTAGATTATAAGTATATCAAAGTTTTGAGGGTGGAACAATAAAGGATGAATCACTTGATTCTCATGGAAAATCAAGACATTAGAATCCAAAACGTTATCGTTCTTTGAGACACATAAATATCAAAAAAGTCTAAAATTTTCAAGTTATTGACATAAAAAAAATTCACAAAGATAAAATCCTCATCCTATAAAGCCTTAAATTCTGAATAAATAAAAAAAGCTGAAATACTTTGTTTTTATTAACAAAACCGTATTTAAAAGTTTTAATTATTTAATTTGATCTCATTTAATTTGAAGCCAAATAAAAAATTTAACATATTTAAAGTAAGAATTATAAGATGAAACCTTTGCTAACTAACTGTATCACACGTAACTTTGTTTCTTCTTCATTCTTTCAATCTTCCTTCCTGCACTTCCATTGTCTCCGGCTCCAGGAGATTCTGCAATAAAGCACCACGTTTTTTACAGAGCTGTCACGCTGCGGAAAATGTACGAGTGTCTCTCATAGCATTCGATAACTTCTGGCCAAATCGGATCTGATTATTAAAAGTATAACGCAAGTTCTGGCATATTTATTGAGCTCTAAAGAAAAGATTGGCTTCAACGGCTCTCGGGGTAACTTCGGACCATTTTCTTGGGCATGGGAGAAGTGATTTCCATGATTTCTCTCATTCGTTTCCACGCCTGGAAAAATGTGGAGATAAAGCCATTAGTGAAATTGCTTCCAGTGCCGGAATGCTTGCCATTATGGACGAAGCCCTAATTCTTTCTAAAGATATAGAAATATGTATGATGTTTTCTCTTATCTTCCGGAATGGTCTCTGTCTCAGATCCCACTTGGAATTCACTAGGAAGATAAGCATAAACATCGGACTCAAGGCCAACTAACTCTGGCTTTCGACAATCTTCCTGAAATTCCGTGTTGGGACACAAAGTGGCATTTATTTGTTACTGACTCTGCTCACCCTAAGTAAATTTTACTGCAATTTTAGGAGCAGATTGTCGCAAGTATCGGAATTTACAGTCGTATTGGAATGCTATCTGGGTGCATTTCTCAGAAATGACAGATAGTTATTTTCTCAGCTCATACAGTGTCTATAAGTTTCTTTTATGTTCTTTTTTTGCGAAGACTTTAGTAAGTAAACAAAAACCTGTAATGAAGGTAAGTTAGTACATTTCTATCGCGGGAAATTTATCTTAAATGTAGGCATCGTGTTTGCACCTCAGTAACTCTTAAATGAAATGTCATCTGCTGCTTTTTAAATTTCTGTGATTTGACGGTGATCAGATTATGGTGGTAACTAACTCGACATCGATCTAAGCTGCAAAGTTAAAGAAGTTCTCTAAGTGAAATATCTAGACTGGAGCTGTGTAAAGTACGCTTGAAGGTTACAGCAGCAGACAGGACAGCGAGAACAAGCACGGTCCGACAATAATTCAAGGCTGCGCATAGTTGGCTAAGGCTGTTGAATTTTATTGTTCAGCCGATTTACTTAATGCTTAAAATTTAAGATTTTTGCAAGCCTCTTTTTTCCCTGAGTATTCTTGAACTACTTGTCAATGTTTGAGAACTTATATCCACGGAGGATAAGAACATCCAGTGGATCGCCAGACTCCTTGATGACGTCATCTCTGGTCACCTTCGAATTTCAACCAATCAGTAACTGCCCGCTAAGTCATGGGGTGACTCCAGCCACTAGCAGATGTTTCCGAGACTGACCAAAGGTGACGTCATCAATAAACAGGTCCGTCCATTGGATGTTGTGTGCTTTCAGATTTTTCACCTCTTCTCTTGCGCTAGGGAGCGTTTCAGGAAAACGTTACTGGTTGTAAAGTAAAGGCTGTGAAAAGGGCAACCAACCAAGGTCCCCTTCCCCATATGAACTTTATAGTGTCTACTGGACTTTGAAACAACACGCACATCAATAACTACTGACGAGTGAACAAACACCGCGACATATACCTAAAATAACATAAGTGCAATAATAAAGTCAACACCCTTCCCCATATGAACTGTATAGTGTCTACTGGACTTTGAAACAACACGCACATCAATAACTACTGACGAGTGAACAAACACCGCGACATGTACCTAGAATAACATAAGTGCAATAATAAAGTCAACACCCAGGATGAAATCTTTTTAAATATATGTAGAATTTACACTGGGGAATAATTCACAATATCTGTATATCTATACATATAACACAACATGTGTCATTTATAAATATATAAACGTATATTATACAATATGCATGTAAATGTACTTACTTATTTATATTTTTCTGTTAAGGTTTCCCTTCTGTTGTTAAACAACGGAGAAAATACGTGATGACTAAATAGTAACATCAGATATGCATGTGAAATCTTATTTTAGAAAAGCCCGCCAATATACTTTCCGCCAATCAATTCACGTCAAGTGAACTATGCCAGTGTCGATTCTGGTATTTTTTTCTCTTGTTCAAGGAACTAATCACTCTTGAACTGTCTGCTATTATTCCTGTATTTCCTATTGTTTATCGATAATACTTCCGGTTCGGTAACTCTCTGGTGTATATGCTGGTTAGACCAAGACGATGTGGTCCCCATAAATTGCTGGCGAAAAAAAGCGTAGTGACAGCAATTTTACGCTGTCAGCTGGGCTATTCGCATCATCCGTTACAGCGGAAGCTCAAGTAGTTCAACTGAAACTGTTCTGATTTTACCGTTAAGAGTCTGTGTACTATTGAGCTCCTGGGTGTGCATACAAAATAGCGAGAATACGGTAATGGTGGAGATGCTTTAATGGGCTACCAAATGTCGTGGCAGTTTAAGTGTACTACTGTCGTGTTGATGAGACGCCCGTCACAACTGAAAAATTGCAATAAGCACTAATTAACCTTACACCTACACACCTCCTGCTCAAGCTGTCATATGGGCATGAAAGCAACAAAAACTAGCCTGTTGCGGTTTCTCTCGGAGACAGTGCTGCGTTTTCATGCTGTAGTAGCCTGGATCGGCTTTGTGCTTGGCAGGTGAAGTCTTGTTACGATTGGCTTGTGGCGTCAGCATTTCTCGCAGTTACACCCCTTGTGGAAAGACTGTCTCCACCCAGAAATGACGTCGGCCGGAACGGGGGGGGGGGGGGGGGTTACAACTGTCACATGAACCTCCCGTCTCCATGCCATAGCTTTGACGCTCTNGGGGGGGGGGGGGGGGGGGGGTGGTTACAACTGTCACATGAACCTCCCGTCTCCATGCCATAGCTTTGACGCTCTGTAGTTAACTATAATTATGCACTCCTATGGATCCTAACACGTTCCAGCGCATGCAGATTTTGCAGTAGGGGTGCACAATCTAGTTGACTTTATCTTTTTGAGTACTCGGACCACAGAATTGATAGTGGTTCTAAAACCCTCCACTTGAAAAATAAATAAACGTCCTTGACTAATCGTTTTTGATGTAATAACATTGTTGGAAAGACCAAAAGCAGTTGACACTTGTTCAATGATAAGGGTATTTGGTCATCCGTTGAGCCCTGAAAATCTTTACTATGGCAACGTAACCTAGACTTTACACAACAGTCACTATTATATAGCGCCACCCTTAGTCTGCCATATCTACACTGTTTGCCACACTGCTCTAATCCCCCCACAGCTTCAGCACAATGGGCAACTAACTGCAGCACGACCCAGTGCATGTAGACTTCCCAGTTATAAAGGTAAAGTCCACTTAGACCACATCCCCACCTGGGAAACCCACATGCACTGGCCTGTGCAGCGGGGATAGGGCCACCGGCCCCAGAGGAGTAAGTGCAGTTGCAGTCGACCTCGGGTCACCAAGAACTACGGCGCCAATTTTACGAAAGGAACAAATGACCCGAGACTCCCCACCCCCCTCATCTGAGGAAGGCTGTTCCACCACGGCGCAATGCATGCGCACAACTGCCGAGTCAGCACACCTAGATCAACAAAGAGCTCGCGTGCTTGGGAAGGCATCGAACCTGCGAGCGATACAAGGTGCTAGAGCTGAGAACGGAAGCATGTAGCTACCGTTCAGTACGTGTTCAGTATTGTCAGTATTATGTTCAGTACGACAACTCTTCTACTACCACCACACCACTATTTTCACCACTTCACCACATCCTACACTAGATCACCACAACTCTACTTTATAACTCCACTACTGCCAACCCTCACCCGCGCTGCCACAAAAAAAAATTATTCACCACTTCACAACAACCCTCACTAGTACCACTCCAACTCTACGTCCACAGCCTCACAACAGCCTTCGCTTGCACCCCACAACTTTAAATCCACCACAACCCTCACTACCACCACTGCAACTCTTCATCCACCACCTCACCACAGCCTTCACTAGCACCACCACAACTCTAATATCCACTACCCAGCCAGAACCATCACCAGCACCGTCACAACCCTAACATCCACCACCGCGCCACAACCCGCACCAGCACCACGATAACCCTAACATCCACCACCCCCACATCCCTCACCAGCACCACCACAACTCTAACATCTACCACACCACCACTGCCCCACTAGCCCACGCCCCATCTCCACAACTGGCAAATGACATTAGATGCAATGGAGGCAGTTTCTCCTCGCAATGAGCTCCAATGTTGCCAACTCAATGGCGGTCTCCAAAATGCCCAAATAGATGCCTTCGCCAAAGAACAGCTAATCGAAACGCTGCTGTGGTGGGAGTGGCCTGCCAATAGCGTCCATGGGTGATATATCGCAACAGTAGATTAGGTATACCGAGAGTGGGGTTATGTATGTATGTGTAGAGCATCTGCAGATTGGGTAAACAGAGAGTGAGTGATGTATGGCATAGGAGTATCTATTAGGTACACCGAAAGTGGAGTTGTGCACCAAAGTCTACAGCCTATACAGATTAGGTAAACAGAGAGGGGGTTGGTCTATTAGGCTTACTGAAAGTGGGGTTATGTATGTTTATAGGATCTGCAGGTTAGGTACTAATTAGGTAAACAGAGAGGGGGTTGGTCTATTAGGCATACTGAAAGTGGGGTTATGTATGTTTATAGGATCTGCAGGTTAGGTACTAATTAGGTAAACAGAGAGTGAGTGATGTATAGTAGCGTCAGTAAGGCATACCGGGAGTGGACTATGTATGTATTTGTTAGCATCTACAGATAAGGAAAGAAAGAGTGGGTGATGTACAGTGACATCAATTAGGTATATCGGGAGTGGGTTGTGTACCTATGTGCATAGCATCTGCAGATTAGGTAATGAGAGAGTGGGTGCTCAATAGCAGCAGCTGATGAAGTAAGCCAAGAGTGGGGTGGTATTTGGCAGCCGCGGTTTAGGCTTACCGCGATTGGAGTAATATATAGATCAAAGTAATATCAACTTGACTGCAAGCCCCAAATCGGAAATCCAAGCGCATTGCCTCGTGCTGCAGACAGATGCCGCTTGGATACAAAGGAGTGTACGGCTGCAGGCGATCATATTTTTTCAGAGCTATGTTGTCAGAAATGAAAGGCTCATCGATAGCTGCGGCCCGCAGACCGTTCCCAGTTTTGAAATAAGAATGCCAGGAAATGCTAACGCCGAAATCCGAGTATTACTAGAATTTACATGCCTGGCGGAGAAGCGAATGCGCGACTCCAGCCTACAAACTCTGCACTCCAGCATCCCGCAGATGAGGTTTACCGAGAATTGCGAGATACGGTAACAGCACATCTGGTTGGGGGGGGGGGGGTAGTGGTGTAGTAACTGAAAATTTGAAATGCCGAGAGTAAGGTGATATAAGTGAAAATTTGATATACTAAGAGTGGGGTGATGTAGTAACAACAAATCTGATATACCGAAAGTGGATGGCATATGGCACCTGCAGATTTGGTTTAGAGGGAGTGGGGGTATACTTATACAGCAATCGCAGATTAGGTACATAAAGACTAGATAGTGTATGACTAATGCAGGTACATGGGCGCAGATACATGCACGCGCACTGATATATCTGTAAGACACATTGGCTCAGAATACAAGCAGTGCAATGAACCATACATAAGGCCTTGACATAGCCACTGAAAATGGTTTGGTTGCAATATGCGCACTATTCCAATGAGAAAATATTGTATGCGTTAGCTAATTCAGCCAGGACGCTTGCTCTGATTGGACCATACTTATATCATGCTATTTTTGCAATCCTGCAATATAGTATCTGACGCATTAGCATAGAATAGATGTCTAGAAAATAAACATAAAGGTAAAGTCAACTTTACTGTACCCCCAAAGGGAAACCCTCACACGCATTCTAAGGTTCATGCCACAGACATACGCTTACAGGTCCAAATGCGGATACGGCTGCAATCGATCACAGGTCTTATACAATTATGGCGTCAGCGACTTAAGACTCTATGCGATAGACATGTGTACCCTCGACTATTCCCATTTCTGGTAAAGGTCAGCACCACCACAGCGGCACGTAAGCCGAATGCTGACTGATGACGTCAAGCGCTTTAAAGAACTTACCCGCTTGGCAGTTAAACGAACGGCCTTCATCTTCAATATTAAAACCGTTCTCCTGCTGCTACTGCGGGTATTAATCGTATAAAGTATACTAGTAGTTTTCTGTACATATGTTTGTAGTGTAGTATGCTAATAAAGTATATTTGCATGTGCCTGTAGTGCATTATGAAAAAAAAGCTGACATAGCACACATAAATTTGCAATACAGCATTTAAGATACACTAGCACTGCATATTGTATTCATAGATATGTATGAATGGTGTATGATGTATGGGCATATTATGCATGCATTTTCAGAGAAGCATATTAGATACAGAGACGAACAATGCAAGTATACCACTACGATGAATCATGTATGATTCAATGTCACAGAATTTATAAGTTTACTTGAAGCATGAGTGATACATTGTCAAAGAATGTATACGTCTACAAGAAGCATGTATGATACATTGTCAACGAATGTATACGTCTAAAGAAGAAGCATGTAGGATACATTATCAAATAATGTATAAGCCTAAAAAAGAAGCATGGATGATACATTGTCAAAGAATACATACGTGTGTAAAAAGCATACACGATACGTTGTCGTATACAGGAATCATGTACGATACATTGTCACAGTGTACACAGTGATACACGACCACTGGAAACATGTGCACTTGCAGCGATTCATACACGATACATAACCATAAAATATACTGCTCCGGAAGCTCGATGTAAGAATGTACATAGACCGCAGGAGAAGGTGGAAGATATTACGCGAAGTAGAAGTTTTCCACCAGACGTGGGGGGGGGGCACGAGAGTTCTCATAGCCATTGCAGCAAGGGGGAGCTTTGGCGCAACCGACGCTAAATTCTTCAACTTTGGCCATGTTCTTGCATCCGCTAAATTGGTCCGCGCGCCTTTGGGTTATTTAAGATAAAAAATTCCGTACTTTCCCCGAGTGGTGGTTTTTTTACCCATGTACTTTTTTCTTTCTTACGTTAGTTTAGGGTGGGAAAAGTTTGCCTGATAATAATTGCTATTTATGCATGAAGCAACACATCTTGTAAATGGTATAAAGTTTCATGCAATGATGAACCCTGCTTGATGTCAAACTGCAGCAAGCTATTGCACAGTAGTCACATAAACAGGGAAGTCGCAGTCAGTCTTGTCAACGGGTAAAAATAATTAGATACTTTTAATAGGTGATTGAAACCGGTCTGGAACGGAGGATTAGCATAATCATTGCCATGGATTCCCTTGATACCAGAATCAATATTTGCTGCAATATTGGCAGTACTTCCAGCCGCCTCTCAAACTTTCAGAGAATGAAACCATGCGTTAGCTTCTTCTTTTTAATTAATTTATTAATAATGTTTAACCCAACCCACTATAATAATAACATTAATAATGTTGTCTAGATCTACTTGTAAACAGCACGATACTATGCTGCTACTGACAGCATATCCACAGATTTTCGATGTTTTCGAAAACAGAGCCATTCCTGTCTTTGAAAATAAATATTTATAGTGGTATCTTAAAGTGCGGTCACTTTCCTACTCGCAAGTTCATACGATCGTCTGTTGCTGTACATCTTTATGTACTGCGCTAACCAAAAGAATTACTAACACGTTATCCGTTACATTATAGCTGGTATAGCTAGGGCCACTAGTACAGTCTAAGATATAACTTCACATTCGAAGAAAGTTGTCAATCTAAAAACACTGTTTGATTTTCTGCTATTTAAAAGGACACAGCCAAAGATTGAACAGAGAGTAGCACTTAATTAAGGGAGCCAGAAGACTATGGTGTAAGCCGGCTTCATGGTTGAGAGCTTCTCTGCATAATCTACAACATTTCATTAGGCGGTACATAGCAAAATTTCAATAACCGTCATATGGAGCACCGGCGGGACAATTTAAAATGCTATTTATTTGTAATTAACAAATCTCAAAAGTATTGAGCGAATCTTTGTGAAACTTTTTGGACTTCTTACAAATGATAAAAAAAAAACATAAATGACCAAAGTTTGGCGACGATCCGTTTTCCGTCTGTGCGTTTGCTGTCAGAGAACTGAACCTTCCATGTGCGGGAAAATCGTATCGATACAGGGAAATTCCAGTAATTTGCTCTGGAGGTCAACATGTTAAGGGACATCATAAGTTTTGGGTTCGTTTATAAGACGCAAATTTTTCGTGCAATATCGTTGTACTCTTTGAGATGTTTGTTCGAGCTCATGGGATTTCAGTATGAACTATAGAATTTTGAGGAATATTTCTTTAATTCAATTATTCACGTTTTGTGTATTAGCTACTGCTGTTCGACTTTCGTTTATGTTCTAAGCATACGCGAGACATAAGTACTTTGAAAATGATGGAATACCGAATAGCCTGGCTCCTTGGACAACGCTAGTAGAACGTCAGATAGCGGAAAAAATATTCCACACAGAGATGGAGTGGAGAAAAAGACTTTCGATTAGATTAGATTGGCGGCAGTAGACGAACCAATAGGCCCATTCCCAAAGAGACACCGGAACATACGCCCCGGCACTCTATGAGCTATTGCCATTGCCACACGTGTTGCAATGCAATTATAAGTCGCCCGTGTAAACGGTGGTCAAATGTGACGTGCATCGGATCCGATAACGGAGCCTGGTTGTTGCGTGGGTCAAAAATTACGTCAAATTTAATTCAAAATTTAAAACTCAGTCGCTAATGTACCGTAGAGCTGTTAGAGAACTGAAGGTTGTTTGTGCCTGATATGAAACGTGTTCCAGTTTAGGGAGGAACAGCTTTATAGGCTGAAAATAATGTGTTTGTACCCAAATGAAAAAATGCAGCGATTTACGTAAATAAATCGTTTCAAACTGCAAATTGTAATTTTTTGTGTCTTAAGTTAAAAGTGCAGTAAATTAGTTGGAAGGCCAGTAAAAAAAAACAATGAAATGTGCGGCAATCTGCACGGAAATATCTTTTAACCTGAAGGTACTGTAATTATTGGTGAAATAGGCCATAATCTAGGGAAAAAGATACTTCCAAGAAGAAGATAATTTGTTTACGCCCAGAGTGAAAATTGCTCTAATTTAAGAAGAAAAATCTCCTCTAGAATAAGTTGCGTGTTTTACGCCACACGGACTGACTGATTGCAAGTTTTGCGCTGCCGCTCTTCCACTTTACTCTAAAGTTACGAAGTTGCAAACTTGCTGAGATGGCAAGACCCTGAGAGCCCTCGCACACGAAAGCTTTTAAGGCCAAACACGAAGTTTAACTCTCAGCCTTGAGTTCTTGCAGGGTCCAAAATTAGTTATGTTCGCCGACAGTGGGGCCAAAATAACATTTCAAAGACGCGACTGCCCGTCGAGCTGTTTCCAAACGACAGAAAAACTCTTTACGAGCTGATGCAGCTGATAACTTCCGACTGTTATGTAGATCTTCCAAGTCGTCCAAGGTGGAACTAAGTAAAATAGCATTTCGAAGAAGCGACTGACCGTCGGACTCTTTAAAAATGGCAGAAGAACTTTTGCCGCTAATGCTTATGGTAACTTCGACTATTTTGTAGACTATCGAAAAGAGACCAAACGCATTTTAACCAAAATAACATTCCAAAGAGTCAACTGGTCGTTGGACTGCTTAAAAATGACAGAAAAAAACTTGAACGTTATCGGAAGTGATAACTTTGAGTACCGGTACCATGCATAATTATCTTAAGTCGCCCTCACTTGAACCCAAAATGGCATATCTTCAGAAGTGGCTCTCAGTTGGGGTGTTTACAAATGACCAAAAATTCTTAAGTTTGCTATTTGCTTCATAATTTCATTACTTAATTTGTGTAACATTTTGTCACTTGAGCGACACAATCTGATCTGAGATTCAACTACCTAACCTAACCAAGCCTAACCTAGCCTTACCTAACCTAGCCAAAAATAACCTATCTATGAAAAATCTTGAACTGCGATACCCTCAGAGTTCCTAGTTGTTGCAAAAATCTGTATTTAGAAAAACTACGAAAACACACATGATAAATACAGCCTACTTAAGTTTCAGATGCGGGCGTGAAACGGAAAAGAGCCTATATAAGCTATCAAAATTAATTTCCGATTATTGGACTAAACTAACTTTCAAAATAACGATCAGCTGTTTCTGAAAAAGCAAATAATATTTAATGATGAAAGTCGTTCTTTTTTAATAATTGGACACTTACTTCCAATTATTTAAGTTCTGTGTTAGATGGCGATAGCCTCACTGTTACTTTTCGTCAGCTATAAGGCGAAGTAGATGTTTATTTAGACATCGAAAAAATGTTTGTTGCCTCTGACTTCACTCCTTCAGTCATCAAAAATCTTGCCTGCACTTCTCAAACCAAGGCGGACTTTCTGCCTCTTGTACTCCAAATTATTTCATTTTTTATAATAGTGGCAGTTCTGGTGTAGTTTCTTTTACATTTTGTTTATTTTGTTAGTATTTTGGAAAGCTTGTGGTCAGTTGAGTCATTACTTCTTTTCTCGTGGTACATCATGAATTCATGAGTTCAATATATCATATGAGCATATCTATCATGATCATAGAGCATGGGGAAGAGGTAAAGGAAAATTCAAATTGACAACGCAGTTCAACTGGAAAATCCTCATCCGCTGATTGGTGCTGCAGATAAAAAAAAACGCTAAGCCCCACAGGAATGCTCGGCTACAGTCAACGACGAATTGTCCGAGCTATGTCACAATGACGGACGGCTCATGGGGCAACTGCGCCCCCCCCCCTCTCATTCTGGTTAGTGTCACTACTACCGTAATGGAGTGTCCATGTCAGAAACGCTGACGATGCAGTGCGATAGCCGCACACACTTCAACTGGAAAATCCCCATGCGCTGATTGGTGCTTCAGAACTGATTGCGCTGATAAAACGTTTATTTCTATAATTCAAATCCACTGGCATATTACTTTGCGTAAGCTACCTGTTGAGTCTTCGAACGAAGTCCTG
>LQNS02277100.1:4132101-4142297 GCA_001587735.2 Parhyale hawaiensis
CACTCGGAGTCTTGCAACCATTCGAACACCTAACTTGAGGCATTCCCGCCAACTAATGTAATATCCTGAGTTGGATTACACAGCTTAACTTCCCAGTGTGTGTCTGTGTGAGGCCTGCCTGGGTCTGCGATGGAGAATACTTTCCTGCCATTGCGGTAGATGAAACTTTGCCTGAATGTAGACTGAGGTCACGGTTTCATTGCGTAGCTTGTCTGGGTCTGCGATGTAGAATACTTTCCTGCCATTTCGGTAGATGAAACTTTGCCTGTAAGTAGACTGGGATCGCGATTTTATTCATTTGTTGCATGGATATGGATCCGACAGGGAGTCGAAAACAGTGATCTTCAGTTTACTTGTTTATTGTTTACTCAATACAATACAATGTTTATCATCTAGAATAACATCTTTCATCTATAATAACATTTTCTTGCTCTAAAAATAGGAACATGCCTAACTAAATGTCAGCACTCACTTATGTGGCTCTGGACAATCATGTTCTATACTCATAAGCTCTACCAACAAGGTTACACAGTTTGAATCATTTCCTCGTCACAAGAGTGATATCATTTTATGTGTTGGAAAACACTCATTTACTTAGTCGTTGGGTGATTTTGACAACTATCATATTCATATATTGGGTAGGAGGCAGATTTTATTTTAGTGATAAAAAATTACAGAAAAATGTTCAGTCTTGAAAGACCTAGAGCTAAAATAAAACAATTTTTTCAACATTATACGACAAATTTTTGAAAATTAAAATTGAGCAGCATTGATTTATTCAATTGAAAAAGTATAATGATATGCCATCAGTGAATGATTTAACCTCTTTCCAAGGAAAATATAAGTTGTTCATTACTCTAAGATTATACTTTCTGAGACTCATTTTTGCATGTTAAAACCTAGTTTCATCCTCATCGTTTGGATCTCAGTCATGGTGCACGCTTCTGAGTGCTTTGTTTTTCATAGGAAAAAAGAATAACCATTTCTTTGCACAAAACTCGTGCGTGACCTGCAGAATACTGCCGATGATAATATCAGCTTAGATATACTTGAAGTGAACTCCATCGACATGATTATGCAATCATGATTAAAATAAACACACACACACACAGAGCTTGCCTATGATTTTCATGATTTTGTAGAATCTGCAATACACAAAGTTCAAATATTTGCTCTTTTAAAAATATTGCTCAATAGTCACAGTATTATCATTGCGTATGAACGAAACAAAATAACACACAATACACAAATACAGCTCCTTATATAGCATCTAAATAAAAAAGTGGAAAAAAACTCACATTAACATAAGGAAATAAACCATCAACAACAACTATTACACGGGAAAGTTGTCCACCACGCACTGTACGAACATTTTACACCAACTTCACTAGCAACTGCATATAGTACTCAATATATTACATATTATACTAAGCACATGAATACTGGAGAACTCTCGGAAATCCACAGCTACCAGCACCGCACAACCTCTCACGACCACAGAAAAGCAGACACGGAGCTCAAAATAGGATACCATCTACCACACAGCCACAATGTTGATGATACGGCCATCGCTGTCGCTTCTATGCTGTAGAGACTGTAAAAATGCATCGCGTACGACAGCAAACATTAACATGACGCGCTAACAACGTTATGTAACACACAAATGCCATTTTCACATTAAGAAAGTGATGCTACTCACACAACAGTAATATTTAATGTAAATAATATCAAACAATACATATAATACAAAATCTTTATATTATTAAGCGATAGCAAAGATATTCAACACACCGAGCACAGATTATATTTGGCATTATAAAGCTACGTAGTAGACAGTATATAAATATTGCTTAATAATAAAATCAAATAAAGCAATAGAAGAAAGTATTCATAGGGGTTCATAGCGTTTCACACAAACAGAATTATAGAAAACACTGAAAACAACATTATATTGAACATTGAGATAGTAATGAAACACACATAATACCAATATCAATAAACGTAAAAAAACGCACACACTACAAAATATTCGCAGAATTATACGCTTAGCTTGCTATTCAACGCACACAGAATACAAATGCTCCACATTAACAAAAGCAAACAACCAACGGAGCGCGATTATTTTGGTGTTTCCAAATCCGCAGAAATTTCATATTCCGTCCTACTGAGCTTTGATTCCCGCCACGGCGCGGTGCGATTGGAATTCCGTCCGCAAGGACTTCGATTTGAAGATTCGGGAATTTCACGGATTTCCATATCTGTGGACAGTGACGAGCGGAGTCCTAGAATTTCGTTTAATCGAATAATTTTGAACTGCTTATTGATTTCTGATTCGGATCTTGTTTAGATCTTTGGTTCGTTCGTTGGCTGACATGGAAATTCTAGAATGCCGTTCACCGAACAGTGAATTTCATTATCCAATGAAATCTTTTACTCGTGCATTAACAACAGCGAGTCCTTGTTTTCTCTATTCCGGTAATGTTAGAGATTGCATGTTTTGCTCGCTGGTTGACATAGAAATAGATGAACGCAGTTCCTTGGATGCTGTACTTCATTTTTTATTAGTATTACCTGCCAATTAACGGTAGAAGTCATAACATCTTGATATGTTCTGATGTTGTTCATTATTCTATCTTGGGTCGCAGTTATCATCATTGTGGGTATCTACATCGTTTTCAGAATAAAGGGAACGTTATATCTTGGTTCCCAGTTAGACCCCATTTATTTGTTGGTTCAGGAATAAGGTTATATTAATATCTTAGTGAAATTTAATAACCTCTTGTTTTACTGCGCTTTGATAACAGTGAGGGTTTTACTTTCGGATTCAAAGTAAACGCATTGCATTCACTAACTTATTTGCTACGTTTTGAAAACAATAATTCGCATTTATTTAATGACGACTTCTTTGATATTTTGGCAAACCACTCACTACATTTGACCTGTATATTATTATTGATACTTATATTTTTACCCCTTTAACGCTAACCACGTGGTCAAAATTGGTTACGTTTCAGATGCTGTTATTCCTTTACTTACTATC
This sequence comes from Parhyale hawaiensis, assembly GCA_001587735.2. Classification (NCBI taxonomy): domain Eukaryota; kingdom Metazoa; phylum Arthropoda; class Malacostraca; order Amphipoda; family Hyalidae; genus Parhyale; species Parhyale hawaiensis. The sequence continues at coordinate 4,135,142 of LQNS02277100.1, forward strand.
GTTTACTAGAAAACCTAATTGTTTTTGCCCCAATAATGCGGGTCGTGACTAAGCTTTGGTGACGGCGAAGTCTCTAATGTGGCTCCTATGTAAATGCCATCTCCTGGGTCAGTCACATTTCCTGGGTCAGTACTATTTCTTGAGTCAGAACTACTTCCTGGGTCGGTACCATTTGCATCGTCAGCACCCTTTCTTGGGCAGCACCATTTTCAGGGTATGTGCCACTTCCTGGGTCGGCGCTATTTCGAGTATATGTACGCCACTTCCTGGGTCAGCGCTATTTCGAGTATATGTACGCCACTTCCTGGGTCAGCGCTATTTCGAGTGTATGTACGCCACTTCCTGGGTCAGCACTATTTCGAGTATATGTACGCCACTTCCTGGGTCAGCGCTATTTCGAGGGTATATGTGCCATTTCCTGGGCAACACCATGTCCTGGATATGTCCCATTTCTTGGGTGAGCACCATTTTCTTGGTCAACATCATTTTAGGTTTAATTCAACACAGTTAACGTCTTCACTCTCTAATCTATTATTACGTATAATTTACTTCGATATCCAGCTTGAAAGCTCAACTCTTCCGCATATATTATTAAGGCAGCGGTGATTGAGTCTCTGTTGTTAACATGCATAAGACAACTTATTTCCTTTCTTACGGCAAAGTGCAAATACATTTCTTTTTATTGATCTATTTACTTATAATTGTTCATTTCATTAATAAAATCTACTATGCTCCATTCTTTCCCTTTCCGTCTGCATGTTTTCCTGCCGTTTTTTAGTCCGCTCAACTACACTTCATCTTATATTATTGAAACTATCGTTATCCTTCTCCTTTTATTTTTTTCTTCTATATCGATGGGGTTCACCTTTCAATTTTTTCTAATTTGATAGCCAGTATATATTCATACATTTTTAACTAAATAATTTTCTCGTTCCATCCATTTCTTCCGAGTTTTTTTTTCTCTTGTTCTTGTTTATTCTTTAATCCACTGCCTTACCTCCATCTATTCACCGAATAATATACTTATTTTGTTTTTCTTCATCGATTGATTCCCTTTTGCTTTGTCCTCCATTTTGTCAATCTATTGATTTGACTTTTTCACCCACTTTAAAAATTTTTTGTCCCTTGAGGAAGACGTTTGGAAAGTGCAAGCGACACACTCGAAGACGGATGGTCTCTTGGGCCTGATCAAGGAGAAGATGTGAGAGGGGGCAACAGCCATTTCTAGAAAACTAATACATTACAATCCCATTTTTTCTATTTATTGCTCTACCCTGTCGTTAGTAATTCAAACGGAGGCTTCCGTTGGGAGAGAATCTGCAAAATCTTGCGCATTCACCAGCCCGTTTGTAATTATTGCGTTAGTAATTCAAAACGGAGGCTTCCGTTGTGAGAGAATCTGCAAAATCTTGTGCATTCACCAGCCCGTTTGTAATTATTGCTGAACATTTTTGCTCTAGTAATTAAAAAAACAAGAGCTTTCATTGGGAAAGAGTCGGCAGAAACCTAAACATTACCAAATCGTTTGAATATATTGCTACAAGTTTAGATTAGTAATTCAAAATAAGAAGGTAGGGAAATCAGACTCCCATTCAAAATTAGCTCGTTTGTAATTAGCATTGAACATTACATTTAGAAATACAAAACATGGAGCTTTCCCCAGGATAGACACGTTGCAAGGTAATATGCTACCAGCCCGTTCGCATTTATCACTGGACGTAAATTTACTAAGGAAATTGAAAACAGGATCCTTCTATTATGACGTCACTAGTGAAAACATCGTCAGCACGTCTATATTAGTGACTTTACTTGCACTTACGTTGGTTGAATCAAAAAAGGCACCCCCGTCGAAACAGAGACGTCAGAACCAGTCACGTGGCAAAATTTCGAAAACTTGGAACGAGTTTCAAAACCTAAATTGTCCCTACATTCTTCTGCTGAAGAACTTTTTGTATTCTTTATTTTTTTTTCAGTTATCTTGCGTATAGCGATTTCATGGAGTTTTTTTTAAAGTTATACGTATTTTTGGAAATAATTTTGTGTGATACTTAATTCTCATCAACAAATAAAATTTTTTTAACTGAGCTTCTGATTCTAGTTTTCCGAACTTCGAACGTGAATTCTTATTCCGACTAAAACACATTACTTATAAACTTCAATATATTTTGCATATTTACCTTCTTTTTACCAAGTTATTACAACCCGTTGCACTGCAAGCAGAAACGAGTTGAATTGGGAACAGTTTTTTAGAGTGCGGCTGTGCGTACGATGCTGTGATCTTTTCTTCGCATCCGTTGCAGTCTGTCCGGGGCTCGGCATGGAAGTTCAGTGCGTGTCCGCCTGTTACGGTGAAAGGTAGCACTGTGCAGCAGGTGCAGTTTGTTTGTCGATCCGCTACCTGCCAATCAGGCTGTAGGTTTCAGGGCCCAAAGAGTCTAGTCAACCCTTGTTGTTAGGGTTTTCATTTTCTTCTTCGTCATTGAGCTGAAGCTCCACTTCCCGTGAATTTCTGCAAGACTAATTCTATTTGAAATGCGTCCCTCTGACATGATTTAAACCTCGCGTTCCTTTGGGCCGATCAACAGGACAGTTTTAAAGGAAGTGCTTCGTATTTAAGGCACGCAAGGCTTAATATACCGGCACATTCATGTTCACCAATTTACTGGCATTTCTCTGTGTTAGCCAAATAGTGTCGGTGGGAAGCGACCCAACATGCAATACTATTATACATTGTTCTTCGTTCGTTACACAAACCATTCTTGTTGCAAATAAGCATCTGCATCTCTCTGTGAGAAATGTATATAGATATATATGTATACACATATAGATAGACATAAGTATATTTTACTAATTGTAATTCCTGAAAAGAATATGTATGCTTGTTTCCAACATAGGTATACTTAAGGTGCTTTTTTTGTCTGTGAGGTCTTTGCTAGACGCCATTTTCGCCAGGAAGCAACAACCCCGTTGGCAATTTTCAGCCACAGTTTTTTCCTATCAGTTCTTTCCCCACAGCAAATCTCGTTTGGAAAAGATTGCTTTTACATTATACTCTACAGAGAAGTTTTAAGGAGTTTCACGTTGTCCTCAAGTTCTTTCCTGGAAGCCAATTTCGTTCGGAAAGCATCTCACAAAGCGAAGAGTGTGGCTGGGTAGCAAAGAGAATCCTGAACACCGGTGCCGCGTACAAGATTTCGCTCCACAATCTGCGGACAGTGGAGCTCTAAGGAATTGGCATTGGTATACCGAAGAAGAGAGCCTTTCCTTTTATCCTGCATTATAAGTGAGGCAACTCCGGCCTTTGCACTTTGATTACAGTGCTCTTCAAGTCAGCCCCTTGAGATGCCCTCTTGAAATGGTATCTTGAAATACGCTTCCAAGCGAGCTCGCTTGACCACTTTTTCAATTTGGTCTGTCAAGAGAGAAGGCATCTCGAGAGTAGATTTAGAATGTTTGCTTCAAGGAGGTGAACTGCGAATGGAGGTCGGGGCTCGACTTCCTCGTAATATTGCTAAAAAAAAGGCAAAAAAGGAGAGAAGCTCAAGCGCCTCCGGCAAAATTGGAGGGATTTTGCAATTTCTTCAATTGCGAAATGATGAGCAGGGCGTTTTCTGTGACTGTATTCCAGGAGCAATATCAAATTTGGTGATATGAAGGAGCAATGAAAGACCAGCCAGGTCTTATTTTTATTGCAAACAAAAAAGTCAGAGGATGACGAGAAAATCAAATCGGTGAATGTGATCAATATGTTTCATTTGATATGAGAGCTTCAAGCACCATAAATTTTTAGTGCGATGATACAAGGAACAGGATTGGTACTGGGATTTATGGAAGGAAATCAAACCTGCGGATGTGATCAATATGCTTCATTTGAAATGAGGGTTTTGGACGTTACAAATATTCGCTGCGATGATACAAAGAATACGTGTGGGGTTAGGATTAATGCGAGCAACTCAAATCTGTGGAGGTAATCAATATGCTCTGTTTGACAGGAGAGTTTCGGATGTTATATAATTATGATTGTTGTGATGATACTAAGAATATGATTGTTACTTCAGGAATTTATGAGATTCTCAAATTTTTCGAATTCGTTTGTAATTCATTCAGACATCCTAGAGTGAATAGAGCAAGGTGCAGCCTTATGATAGCAATTCCTTATTTTGACCTCTGCAAAGAAGGTCATGTTTGTACCGTAGTTGATCCGTCTCTTTGTCGCCTGTCACCAAGATAACTGAAAAAGAATTGTAGACTGATCTTAATCAAACATACAGACATTATTAGGTGAGTTTCAAGACAGCTAGATGATTAAGCTTTGGTACAAATCTGTTCAATCTTTTGTTTTTTGCCTGTCTACCTATTTATTTCTTTGGACAATAACATAAATCAAACAGTGTGACCGGAGTTCCGTGAAATTTGCAGGAATTTTGGGAATGTGACGAAGAGCGGCTTCCCAAATCTTTGAGACATCTGGCAGTCTGTTTGTTTCTTTGTTTGTCACTATATTTGCTTTATGTTTGTCGTTAACGTAACCCAAAATGTTATAAGTGAATCCCAATCTAATTTGCCAATATTGTTAGAAATGTTAAGTGACGCAAATATCCGAATTTAGGTGATGATTGTATCTCGTTTGGATTTTTACTATATGTTTCTCTTTGTGTTTCTCAGAACAAAACTCAAAAAATCTTGACGAATTTTCCAAAAATTGCAGAAACCGTTAGAAATGTTAAGAGGTACAAATGACCAAATATTGATGGCGATTACAAAGAAATTCTGGTTTCAAAACCAATTTAAATCTTTCCTTAACATTGCCTTGCTTGGCGGAAGTATACTCTCTCAGATGCTGCCATAGTTCATATTTTACCGTTCTGCACCCCTTTTTGCGAACCATTTGCCTTTATTCGTCACAGCTGTAATCGTTACAAGCCGAGCCATTCTGCACAGACGTTCGCTTAACTTATAAAGGCATGAGCAGACGCGCGACATCATCGCTGATTTTGACGGGATAAAATTGTCGGATCTTGAAGCTTGGCACATTTGAACGCACACGTTGCAATACTTTAAGGCAAAATGATTACAAGTTGCAAAAAATAGAAATGAAAAATATTGACTTCATAAACTTAATTGCCTGTTTGTTCGTCGTTGTTTATTTCCTATATACAGTATACTACTCAGCAATTGAGTGTTTTGTATGATCTTGACCATTTTAAACGAAACTTTGGCCTGCACATTGAACAGTTCTGCTAGTTATCAACGTTGTAACCTAGATGCAAATTCCTTCCATATTTTTGACCCTACAGAGAAGTAAATTTTTAAGAAAAACGCGGGCTTACAGACGGTAGTAGTGAATAGAGAACAGGGAAAAATGCACTGCAAGTTGCTTTGAATTTCTCGAACACGCCGAAAAGAATGGTCTAGACCCATCTCATCTCGCTGTTTGCATTAGAATTTTTGCAATTGAATTTCCATCAATGCCACTTTGTAATTTCAAATCTGTACACTGTTTATGTCTATTACTTCCTATTTTTGAGGAAACAAGCGCTGCTTCTTGAATTTCTTCAGTATTTTTTTATGCAAAATGCCGATTTATGGCAGTTGAAGACGTTTTAAAGAGAATATCATTGACGAATACCTATCTACGTATAACGATCCCGACCTGCTTGCCAGTTAAGCATAAGTTGCAGAACTGAATTCACTGGATACCAGTGAATAAGAAGCAGTTCTTACGTTTCCTCAAGCACGGTAAAAATTTTTTTTTTTGTGAACCAGTGTATTATATTCTACAGGTCGACCTCCTCCAAAACTTACTTGGTGGGGAGGATCAGAAGAAATTCGGGGCACTCTCACCGTCATCTCGAGCAGTCCCCAGACAGGACCGAACTCCGCTCCAAACTACAACTCCAACGCCTATGCCAACCCGGCTCTGAGGTCATCTACTTCTGGGGCTTCTGCCGATGGTTTTTATGGAAAAAACGGCAACTCTTTTGGGAAAACCACTATCGTCAACACTCTCACCATCCCTTCTCTTCAGAGGCATCACCTCCACCAGAGCTTTGTCTGCAACGCTGCCAACAGTGACATGGAAAAAGCGGTCCCCATCACAGCGGCTGTTATTGTGGATATGATTCGTAAGTGTAGTATTATTGATTCCAATACAATGCCGCCAGTACTCTAGTTGAATTTATAGGCTGCCTATGAGTAAATAGTGAGCGGTATCAGATAATATCGGATAAACGCCTATAAATCTTCGATTGTGTTTAGATGAGTAGGTATTACAGTAGACATCTACCAAACACAGTTTAATTTTGGTTATCAAAAACTTTGTTTAGCGGACGATCTAGTAGCTTCTCTGAAATAAGTTTAACAACAATAAATCACAGTAGCTTAGGTTATTAATACTTTCCAGGAATTTCTGGGCTCCCATGAGTTTAAAATCAATGTGGTAGAACCGGATGCAAAAATTTTGTAGTCAGTGTTATCTTAGACACTTTAATACTTCTCAGGTATGCAAATTCACAAGGTTTCATCTGATGGGAAACTACATGCCGCCAGAGTTATCTTTTAGATGCCATAAGACTCCGAAAGTATCCGAAACATTTAGAGTACCATTGGGTATGGAAACTTAGGTTTTGTGTGTTTTCAAGAAACTTTTATACCCTAGGTATCAGATATTTAATCGCTCTAGATACATACGAATGCTTAAGCGATCAACGTAGTACCTTAGAGATTGCCAGTCTTTGCTTCTATCTCTGACAGCAATATATTATATTTTCGGTACTGAGATTCCTTCCACTCAGTGAAATCAAACACGACACCTGAGCCAATCAGTTTTGACCCTCTGAGACTTACAGATCATCAATTAATCTTTACCAATGTCCATAGTATATTTTGGATTCTATTGTCCAGTATCTTACTGTGGGCTCAGATTAGATATATAGCTGAGACTATCAATCCAAGCTACTTGAGACTTTCAAATTCCGCTGCAAAATTAATCAAATGGCCAATGCTATCCATGTTAGCTACCTGAGACTTTCGGACTACCCTGGAAAATTAATCAGCAGGAGCTGCTCAGAAGATATAGACGTACCAGGACCTGCACTATGCATTAGGCTGTGTCTCTTTGATGCTAAGTGCATAGGGAGCTCTACAGACGGGTATT
>LQNS02277100.1:4162508-4180065 GCA_001587735.2 Parhyale hawaiensis
ACAGCGTAAGGATCGTCGACGAAACTGGCAGTGAGAAAAGTTCCATGATCGGGCCCTATGTCCTCGGCCAGACCCTCACACTAAAGTGCATCGCCAAAGGCGGTAAGAAGTTTGTCTAGTTCATTCCTATTTCATTTTCAACTCCAGACCAGCTATTTTAAGGTAGCATTTTGCTTGATGCCAAATACAGATTGACATTACCTTTATAGAGAAGATTTGCCAGAAAACCAGTACGTCTTGTGGTGCTGATCAGGGTAAGAGGTCAAGGACATTATTCCAGCCCTTAAATCGAATCGAGGACAATTTGTGTTTTTCTTGCCTTGAATAGTATTTAAATGAAATCCTGGTGGTGTTATGCACGTTATGTGATGCTTGTGGCTGTACACTGTGGTGGCCACAGAGAGTGACAATTAGATTTAATAGTTAGTTTTTTATCCACAGCGAGTTAACTCATTGCAACCGGATTGTGTGGTAGCCCTGGTTGATGAAACTCTAGCAACTTATGTAATTAAAGAGCACTTCTGCTCAGAATTTCACTTCTCCCTCTGATAGTTTGCAACTTCACATGCGGTCATGCTTAGTTCTGCATTTGATGTCGAGGAGTAAGCAAAAAATGCGTTCTTAACCAGCAGTGGGAGAAGATATTGCTTGCAGTTAACGCAAGTATGCGAAATTTTGGTGCATTTGTGAAGTACTAGTGCTGATCAGAAGTGGCAGTTAGAGTGAAATTTTCTTACAGCCCACGGCTTTGATCGAGTGTTAGGTTATTTACTAGCTTTAGCTGCACTAGCACTGAAGTTCGTAAGTTCAAAAAGCTGATTGGACTCACAGTAATTCGAAAGTGCCACGCAAACCGGCTCTTATCGGTTACGTGTAACGTGGAGATAACTCGCTATTGGCCCTCTTGTTGATCTGCCCTCTGCACAAGAAGAGTGGACTGTATACTGCCACCTGGACCTCGCCCGAAGAACACCAAAGGTATCAAAAGTGCAGGTTAAAACAGCAGTCACAATACAATGGCCTTCGGGCTCAGGACGCAGGTGAAGTCGATTTAATAGAAATCGGTTAATTCATCTCAGGTAAATTCATCGACAGCAAATCTTTCGAGAAGTAAATTCATTGAATAGTAACTTCATAAATTAGTTAAGTTAGTGAAAGGTAAATTCTCTGAATGGTAAATATAGAATTGCATTTACCATTCAGTTAAATTATCATTCAATGAACATTCTGCCGATGAATTTACACTCGATGAATTTACACTCGATGAATTTGCTGTACAGAGAACCCAGTTCATTCGACCCTTCAAAGTTACAAAAATTTGTTGCATCCCTTTTTTTTATACTTGCGTAGCCTGCACGTACGTTATTGCTGCTTTCGTTTACTATATTTAAATGCTTCTCACACACGATGAACACGGTATGATGCACTTATTTTTTTTCCGAGAACTTTCGTTCCCGCTTGCATGCATCAAAGAGGACGATTGTATAGCCCATATGTTAATCAGTGTTTCAGTTGTCCATTTCACTGTGAGCAAATTTGGTAACCCCTCAACCGGAACATATTACCCCAAAAATTGTACCTATTTTCTGATACATCATCTGCAGTAGAAATTTGATCGTCGAGGTTGCGTTAAGCTGTACAGCAACAATGGGACAAATCAGTCTTCCTGCATTGTATTGTTAATATTAATCGTTAAGTAACGAAGTTGACATTTTCACCCAAATTTACATTTTTCAGTTACTTTTGAAACTAGTATCGGATTGCACTGCTGCCCTTACTTTGATACCTCTTATCTCAATGCCAATAATTTCCTTGAATGAACAACGTTTAGAGGCGAGAATTCACAGGTCATTTTGATTAAATATTAGAATAAAATGGACAATATATACCACTGAGCGTTCATTGCTACAATTATATAGCTTTAAGTCATTTCGTCAAAGTGTCATTAATAATTTTTTAATGATATTCATCAGAGAACATTGATATATATCACCATCATCAAATTTACATCAGATCTCTACGACTGCAGCCTATACTGATTATAGACTTGATCTGGTTCATGGGACTGGTTCAATTTGCGAGAAAATGCATTTGAAATATATTAAATATATCGTTCGGCTGCGATGAGCTACCGCTTCTATTACACCAAGCTGTGCTGTCTATGAGTACTCAATCCATAATTAATCACACATAGTTATGTAATTATCGTTTCATTTTTTTTTTCATCATTATCCACTTGAACGCAATAACCCAATGATATTTCGTAGCCTATTAAGAACAAGAAGTCCAAGAGAAGTGGCGTATCATCATTGTGCGCACTCAGGCAAAGGGTGCAGTAGTTTTTTAATATTCAGTGTATTTAGTGAACTGTATAATACATGCGCCAATTAGTGATATTCCTACTGAAAATTAAGATTGAATTAAGCATTGCAGCCTACTGTGCATCTATATTATACTACTAATTTACTTCACATTAGCACTATATTAGGCTAATGAGTGTATTTCAGGTAATGCCTGCAATTAATGTTTTGCTTATTTAAATCAATTTTTTTCCTCCCTGATTCTTACTCATAGCTCTGCATCTAACTTAACACATTTGGTTTCACTATTCTATTGATGCATACAGATATGGATATCTTCTGTTGAAAGGATAAGATTAGAACTTACTGCAAGTTACCTGGAGGATGAAGCAGTGTCCTGTCAGTCCTGCAGCCCAGCACTGCTCCGTCTCTCGGCTCTTACGAACAAAGCGTTTCACTGCGTCTGAATTATTAACTAAGGCTTTAATTACTTAACATTGCAAACTGAGCTCTAATCGAGCCAGCCCAGTTAGCTTCTCTATTATAATTAGCTCGAATTAACTGGAATTAAATTACTTTTTCCAATCACCAAGCGGGGCCACTTGGTCTTTAATTTGCTTCGGGCCTGAGATTGCGAGACTCCAATGATATTTGCTGATCAACCGTTGAAATTCAATTGCAAATAGCAATGCAATTGCTGTGAATCCTGTAATTTACGCTGTGCTGCATCACACGATTTATGTTTTTAAACTATTAGATCGGCAAATAAGTAAAACATGCAATTGAAACAACTATTAAAAATGGTCTTCTCAGCGGGAGCGTTCGCTTGACTCGTAGGTATGAAATTATTATCTGGATCGGTATTCGGCCATTCAGATTTGCAGGTGTTTAAGTCAGCAGTGAATAATTTTCGGAGGGGTTCTGCTTAGAAGCATTTCCTGTATCGTGGGTTTGCTTAGTGTTTCGTGTTTAGGCTCTATCTGCGTCACCTGTAGTCATATGGTTATATTAAGTAATGACAAAAACCTAGGCTAATTAAATCGTCTTTCAACTGTTATATTCATCACCATGCTATTTTTCTTCCATCTGCAGTATTAAAGATTTATTCTTAGCTACTTTTGCGCCTCCAAAGTTTTAAACTTTTAGTTCTGAAGTATGTTCTCTTTCTCCCGATCAAATGATAACATTTAGCGAGGCATATTTTCTGCTACTGCTCTCAGCAATTTTGCTGTAATAATGGTTGTACATTTCTCACTAATTTTCATAGCTATTCTTCACCGCCTCCAATAGCGTGTGAACATTCAATAGGATGTTTCTGATCTTTCAGTAAAAGTCAGGAATTACATAGTCTCGATAAAGCTTTTCGTCACCTATAAAAATGCACCAGCAATTAGCAAGATATTTTTCTTGTTTCTGCAGCTGTAACTGCTCAGAATTGCATTGGTCTCCTGGTCTCAGGTATTAAACTTACTAAAGCTTTCTCTGATCTTCCAAGCGAGGGCGCACCTTCCCCATTCACATGTATAATCCTCTGACAATAGTCTTGTTAATGCTCTTCACTCTCTGTCTAAGGAACAGTATTCTAACAGCCGAATATCTGTCATCACTTTTTAGTTCAAGGAAACTTTTTTAAGCATTTGTGGCTTTCTTGCGTATTTTTTAAATAAACTTGCAAACGCTCCATTTCATCTACCAAGCAACTGAGAATAATTTTCTGCGGGCTATTTCCCTATTTCTGCGCCTGTCAGCACGCCTGCTCTAAACTTGCAAGCTCGCGAGTGTCAGGAATTAGCCTTCCTAACTAACGCTCTTCGCCATATCCGAAGCAACTGCGAACAATCAGGTGGATAATTTCCAGCGTTCTGCAGCTGTAAGCAACTCCGTTCAAAAACTTTTGCCCTTTCCGCGTATATGAGCCTTGCTGTCACCGAATAAAATGTATTGACTCCTGTAGCTTCGGATCCCCTATTTTTCAACCTTGTTAACCGATGGAAAAACGGCAAACTCGAGAGAAAGTTTGGTCGCAAGTTCTGGAGATAGCATTTCCGAAAACACGGAGACCGAAAAAATTCCTATTTGGACCTCTGATCTCGGAAAAGATAAAGCAGAACAAAAACTACTTCCCAAAACGGTGAAACTATGCGGGACCATGGCAGGAGGAAGGGAGGGCCGTCGAAGAAATGCTAAAGTTGCGCACAAGTCACATCGGTTATCTTCCTGTCAAACTCAATGTTCCTCGAAAAGCCTTTGATGAAAGAGCCAAACTCGTTCGTCTTCTAGATTTTTTGGAAGCTATATTGCGTTCTTTGGGATTGCAGAACAGCGGAATTGAAACTGCTCTTTTGAGCGTTCTCGACTTTCCGATTATTTTAAGCTTTCAGCATAGCATAGCAGGACTATTGGTCCCGTTTCGAATAGTATTATTCCAACAAAAAAAGCTTGATACATATATTCGATTCGCTAGATGGTTAATGCAGGTTGATTACTAGAGCGCCTAATGGCGTAAGACCATCACCCTCAGTGGGGACAAATTCGACGCTGTGATTTTTGATGGCCAGCTAACTCAAAATTTTTGCCATTTTTCATATCTCAGTCAACCCACCTTCCTGCCTGAAAAAAAAATTATTATGACTCAACTCTTTCTGCCTGTTTTTGGGTGGACAGAAAACAAAATTCATCGTCGTCATTTTTGGTGGCCAGTTAATACCAGTTTTTTGACATTGTTCACATCTAGTTCAACCCACCAAACTCCCTACAAAAAAAAAACATTGCTCAACTTCTTCTGCCTGTTTTTGGGTGGACAGAGAATATACTTAAATCTTCTACGAAAACATTATCGCCTCTCTTCAGTCGATCGCAGGTGATAATTATGACTTTTGCACCAATATTCTTGTTTGTGTATTATCATTTTGTTCGCATTCTGTCAAAGTTCTCTTGAAATTATTGACATTTGTTCGTTTATACGTTTTTTCAAGTCATATTGTGTTCTTTATTGATCGAAAAAGTAAATGATTGATACAGTGCTTGTCAACATGGTGGCTTTAGCGATTACTATTATGTTACACACTATGATAATAATAACATATTAATTTGATTAATTTATCAGTAAAAACGCTATTCACGAGCTGGTCAGAGTAAGGAGAGAACATTAATTGCCTCACAGTTTTCTTTGAAAATGTTTTTAATTTCAAAATTGTCAGATTGAAATAGAACTTTTAATTCTCTGCATTGGTATTGTTATTTTTGCAGGAGCCGATTTCTTCAGTCCATTAATCCAACTAGTTTCTTTGTATTTAGTTCATGATACCATTTCAGTCTAGTTTTCTTTTATAAGTGACAGCTGCTTGTTTTTGATCAAAGCTATTTCTTGATCTTGTTTTAGCATTTGTTCAAAATTTCTTTTTCCTGTTTCTGGTTACTCGTATCATAGTATCCAAGCCTCTATTTTCCAAGATACTTATGATTCACGCCTTATTTACTTATTTTCATCTGCCCAGCTCATCATACCCACTTTCCCTACCATTACATGTACACTGCTGCAGTCGACATTCAGTGAGAATTATCTCTGCCTCCTCTAACTTGTACTAATATCCTAGCGTCCTTCTCGTCGATCTACACTCGCCACTTTTCATAGCTGCGTTTGCCTTTTGAATCTGTTACTTTAACTGCCCCTGATGCTCATCGCAATCTCAGCTGATTTTTTTCCAATTTTTCTAAGTAATTTCTTATCCCATTTCCAAGCATATCCCCTGTGTTTTCCTTTTTCTTTTATATTCGTGCTACCATGTTCGCTGATGACTGTTCCCACCTGTTTCTATTCTACGCATGAACTCAAACCTGTATTTCTGATTCAGTCTATCTTTCTCCGTGATTTTTCCTACCGACTCTCATTCTACACCTTGATCCAAACATGTTTATCTTGCTCTATCCAATTTCGGTAAGCGGTTTGCACCTCGTTTTTCCCAGTTCCCTCCAGCAGTTCGACGCTCCCCAGTTCCCAGTAGGTAGTTTTTGAATCTTGGAAGTGCAATAGCCCAGTTTCGTTGCACAGTTAGCAGCTATCTCTATAGACAACAATCGTACTGAGAGTGCTGTTCGCGACAGCTCCAAATGATTCCACTCGGAGTCTTGCAACCATTCNTCTTGCAACCATTCGAACACCTAACTTGAGGCATTCCCGCCAACTAATGTAATATCCTGAGTTGGATTACACAGCTTAACTTCCCAGTGTGTGTCTGTGTGAGGCCTGCCTGGGTCTGCGATGGAGAATACTTTCTTGCGATTGCGGTAGATGAAACTTTGCCTGAATGTAGACTGAGGTCACGGTTTCATTGTGTAGCTTGTCTGGGTCTGCGATGGAGAATACTTTCCTGCCATTGCGGTAGATGAAACTTTGCCTGAATGTAGACTGAGGTCACGGTTTCATTGTGTAGCTTGTCTGGGTCTGCGATGTAGAATACTTTCCTGCCATTGCGGTAGATGAGACTTTGCCTGTATGTAGACTGGGATCGCGATTTTATTCATTTGTTGCATGGATATGGATCCGACAGGGAGTCGAAAACAGTTATCTTCAGTTTACTTGTTTATTGTTCACTCAATACAATAAAATGTTTATCATCTAGAATAACATTTTTCATCTATAATAATATTTCTTGCTCTAAAAATAGGAACATGCCTAACTTAATGTCAGCACTCACTTACGTGGCTCTGGACAATCATGTCCTATACTCATAAACTATACCAACAAGGTCACACAGTTTGAATCATTTCCTCGTCACAAGAGTGATATCATTTTACGTGTTGGAAAACACTCATTTGCTTAGTCATGAGGAACATGAGGAAACAAACCATCAACCACAACTTATTACACGGGAAAGTTGTCCACCACGCACTGTACGAATATTTTACACTAACAACTGCATATAGGACTCAATATATTGCATATTGTACTAAGCACATGAATACTGGAGAACTCTCGGAAATCCACAGCTACCAGCACCGCACAACCTCTCACGAGCACAGAAAAGCAGACACGGAGCTCGAAATAGGATACCATCTGCCACACAGCCACAATGTTGATGATACGGCCATCGCTGTCGCTTCTATGCCGTAGAGACTGTGAAAATGCAACGCGTACGACAGAAAACATTAGCATGACGCGCGAACAACATTATGCAACACACAAATGCCATTTTCACATTAGAAAGTGATGCTACTCACACAACAGTAATATTTAATGCAAATAATATCAAACAAAACATATATTACAACATCTTTATGTTATTAAGCGATAGCAAAGATATTCAACACACCGAGCAAAATTTATATTTGGCATAAAAAATTACGTAGCAGACAGTATGTAACTATTGCTTCATAATAAAATCAAATAAAGCGATAGAAAAAAGTATTCATAGGGGTTCAAAGCGTTGCACACTAACAGAATTATACAAAAACACTGAAAGCAACATTATATTGAACATTGAGATAGTAATGAAACACACATAATACCAATATCAATAAACGTAAAAAAACGCACACACTACAAAATATTCGCAGTATTATACGCCAAGCTTGCTATTCAACACACACAGAATACAAATGCTCCACATTAACAAAAGCAAACAACCAACGGAACGCGATTATTTTGGTGTTTCCAAATCCGCAGAAATTTCATATTCCGTCCTACTGAGCTTTGATTCCCGCCATGGCGCGGTGCGATTGGAATTCCGTCCGCAAGGACTTCGATTTGAAGATTCGGGAATTCCACGGATTTCCATATCTGTGGACAGTGACGAGCGAAGTCCTAGAATTTCGTTTAATCGAATAATTTTGAACTGCTTATTGATTTCTGATTCGGATCTTGTTTAGATCTTTGGTTCGTTCGTTGGCTGCCATGGAAATTCTAGAATGCCGTTCACCGAACAGCGAATTTCATTATCCAATGAAATCTTTTACTCGTGCATTAACAACAGCGAGTCCTTGTTTTCTCTATTCCGGTAATGTTAGAGATTGCATGTTTTGCTCGCTGGTTGACATGGAAATAGATGAACGCAGTTCCTTGGATGCTGTACTTCAATTTTTATTAGTTATTAGCTGCCAATTAACGGGAGTAGTCATAACATCTTGATATGTTCTGATGTTGTTTATGATTCTATCTTGGGTCGCAGTTATCATCATTGTGGATATCTACATCGTTTTCAGAATAAAGGGCACGTTATATTTTGGCTCCCAGTTAGACCCCAATTATTTATTTGTTCAGGAATAAGGTTATATTAATCTCTTAGTGAACTTTAATACCCTCTTGATTTACTGCGCGTTGATAACAGTAAGGGTTTTACTTTCGAATTCAAAGTAAACGCATTGCATTCACTAACTTATTTGCTATGTTTTGAAAACAAATATTCGCATTTATTTAATGACAATATCTTTGATATTTTGGTAAACTACTCACTACATTTGACCTGTATATTATCATTGATAAATTATATTTTTCTCCCTTTAACGCTAACCACGTGGTCAAAATTGGTTACGTTTCAGATGCTGTTATTCCTTTACTTACTATCGTTTACTAGAAAACCTAATTGTTTTTGCCCCAGTAATGCGCGTCGTGACTAAGCTTTGGTGACGGCGAGGTCTCTAATGTGGCTCCTAGGTCAATGCCATCTCCTGGGTCAATTACATTTCTAGGGTCAGTACTATTTCTTGAGTCAGTACCACTTCCTGGGTCTGTACCATTTGCATCGTCAGCACCCTTTCTTGGGCAGCACCATTTTCAGGGTTTGTGCCATATCCTGGGCAACACCATGTCTTGGGTATGTCCCATTTCTTGGGTGAGCACCATTTTCTTGGTCAACATCATTTTAGGTTTAATTCAACACAGTCAACGTCTTCACTCTCTAATCTATTATTACGTATAATTTACTTCCATATCCAGCTTGAAAGCTCAACTCTTCTGCATATATTATTAAGGCAGCGGTGATTGAGTCTCTGTTCTTACTATTCATAAGACCACTTACTTCCTTTCTCACGGCAAAGTGCAAATACATTTTCTTTTTGTTGATCTATTTACTTATAATTGTTCATTTCATAGATAAAATCTATTATGCTCCATTCTTCCCTTTCCGTCTGCATGTTTTCCTGCCGTTTTTCAGTCCGCTCAACTACACTTCATCTTATATTATTAAGACTATCATTATCCTTCTCCTTTCATTTTCTTCTTCTATATCGATGGGCGTTTACCTTCCAATATTTCTAATTTGATAGCCAGTATATATTCATCCATTTTTAACTAAATAATTTTCTCGTTCCATCCATTTCTTCCGAGTTATTTTTTTTATTTTTTCTTCTTCTTCTTCTTTATGCTTTGATCCACTGCCTTACCTCCATCTATTCACCGAATAAAATACTTATTTTGTTTTTCTTCATCGATTTATCCCCTTTTGCTTTGTCCTCCATTTTGTCAATCTATTGATTTGACTTTTTCACCCACTTTAAAAATTTTTTGTCCCATGAGGAAGACGTTTGGAAAGTGCAAGCGACACTCTCGAAGACGGATGGTCTCTTGGGCCTGATCAAGGAGAAGATGTGAGAGGGGGCGACAGCCATTTCTAGAAAACTAATACATTACAATCCCATTTTTTCCATTTATTGCTCTACCCTGTCGATAGTAATTCAAAACGAAAGCTTCCGTTGGAAGAGAATCGGAAAAATCTTGTGCATTCACCAGTCCGTTTGTAATTACTGCTGAACATTTTTGCTCTAGTAATTAAAAAACAAGAGCTTTCATAGGGAAAGAGTCGGCAGGAACCTAAACATTACCAAATCGTTTGAATATACTGCTACAAGTTTAGATTAGTAATTCAAAATAAGAAGGTAGGGACATCAGACTCCCATTCATTATTACCTCGTTTGTAATTAGCATTGAACATTTGATTTAGAAATGCAAAACATGGAGCTTTCCCTAGGATAGACACGTTGCAAGGTAATATCCTACCAGCCCGTTTGCATTTATCACTAGACATAAATTTACTTAGGAAATTTAAAAAAGGATCCTTCTATTATGACTTCACTAGTTAATACATCGTCAGAGCGTCTATATTAGTGACTTTACTTGCACTTACGTTAGTTGAATGAGAAAGAGCGCCCTCGTCGAAATAGAGACCTCAAAACCAGTCACGTGGCAAAATTTCTAAAAACTTAGCCCAAGATTCAAAACCTAAATTGTCCCTACATTCTTCTGCTGAAGAACTGTTTTATTCTTTATTGTTTTTCAGTTATCTTGCGTTTAGCGATTTCATGGAGTTTGTTATAAGTTATACGTATTTTCAGAAATAATTTTGTGTGATACTGAATTCTCATCACGAAATAAAATTTGTTTAACTGAGCTTCTGATTCGAGTTTTCCGGACTGCAAACGTGAATTCTTATTCCGACTACAGCGCATTACTTATAAACTTCAATATGTTTTGCATATTTACCTTCTTTTTGCCATGTCATTACAACCCGTTGCACTGCAAACAGAAACGAGTTGAATTGGGAACAGTTTTTTAAGGGTGCGGCTGTGCGTCCGATGCTGTGATCTTTTATTCGCATCCGTTGCAGTCTGTCCGGGGCTCGGCGTGGAAGTTCAGTGCGTGTCAGCCTGTTACGGTGAAAGGTAGCACTGTGCAGCAGGTTCAGTTTGTTTGTCGGTGCCCTACCTGCCAATCAGGCTGTGGGTTTCAGGGCCCAAGTAGTATAGTCACCCTTGTTTTTAGGGTTTTCATTTTTCTTCGTCGTCATTGAGCTGCGTGGAGCTCCACTTCCCGTAAATTTATGCAAGACTAATTACCTGCTCCAAGGAGGTTATGTTTTCGTCGTGTTTGTCTGTCTGCCTGTTTGTCTATTTGTGTGTCTGTCTGTCACCAGGATATCTCAAAAAGTTATGAACCGATTTGGATGAAATTTACAGGGATTGTTGGGTATGTTAGGAGAAACAGATGATTAACTTTGGTGGAGATATGTCCATCCGTTTGTTTGTTTGTTTGTCTGCGTCATTTTTCTTGATGCCATAACTCAAAAACTTATGAATGGATTTTGATGAAATTAGCATGAAATGTTAGGGATATAACAAAGAGTAGATTACCAAGTTTTGGTAATGGTCCGTTTGTTCGTTCGTTCGTTTGTCACCGTTTTTAATTTTATGCCTGTTAGCACAATAACTCAAAAACTAATGAATGGATCTTAATAAAATTCATAGGAGTTGTTAGTAATGGTAAAAGACATAAATATTCAAATTTTGGTGCAGATCGGTTGGTTCGTTTGTATGTTTGACTCATATTTGTCATAACGTTTGTTAACAGTATAACTCAAAAAGTTATGATCGGATCTTCAAAAAAAAATGGAACAAGCTGTTATTAAAATAAAAAGGCACAGATGATTAGAATTTGAAGTTTATACAAATAAAATTATGGTTTCAGAGCCAATTTGAATTTTTGCTACCGTTGGCTCACTTGGCGGAGGTATGCGCTCTCAGAGTGCTCTAGTTATATATGAAATGCGTCCCTCTGACATCATTTTAACCCTCGCGTGCCTTTTGGCCGTTCAACAGGACAGTTTTATTAGGAAGTGCATCGTTTTGAAGGCACGCGAGGGTTAATATACCGGTACATTCATGTTCACCAATTTACTAGCATTTCTCTGTGTTAGCCAAAAAGTGTCGGTGGCAAGCGACCTAAGGTGCAATACTATTTTATGTTTGCCTTCGTTCGTTACACAAACCAGTCCTGTTGTAAATAAGTATCCGCATCTCTCTACGAGAAATGTATATACGTATACATAGACATAGGTATTTTTGCTAATTATAATTTCTGAAAAGAATATGTATGCTTGTTTCCGACATAGGTATACTTAAGGTGCTTTTTTGTCTGTGAGGTCTTTGCTAGACGCCATTTTCGCCAGGAAGCAACAACCCCGTTGGCAATTTTCAGCCACAGTTTTTTTCCTATCAGTTCTTTCCCCACAGCAAATCTCGTTTGGAAAAGATTGCTTTTACATTATACTCTACAGAGAAGTCTTAAGGAGTTTCACGTTGTCCTCAAGTTCTTTCCTGGAAGCCAATTTCGTTCGGAAAGCATCTCACAAAGCGAAGAGTGTGGCCGGGTAGCAAAGAGAATCCTGAACACCGGTGCCGCGTACAAGATTTCGCTCCACAATCTGCGGACAGTGCAGCTCTAAGGAATCGGCATTGGTATACCGAAGATACCTTTGATACCTTACCTTTGATACCTTTGATGATACTTCGGACGAGGTCCAGGCGACGTTACGCACGCCGCCCATCTTGTGCAGAGGTGATGCTGCAGTCCGTGACCAGCGGGGTGGCTANAAAAGGCAAGAAAGGAGAGAAGCTCAAGCGCCTCCGGCAAAATTGGAGGGATTTTGCAATTTCTTCAATTGCGAAATGATGAGCAGGGCGTTTTCTGTGACTGTATTCCAGGAGCAATATCAAATTTGGTGATATGAAGGAGCAGTGAACGACCAGCCAGGTCTTATTTTTATTGCAAACAAAAAAATCAGAGGATGATGAGAAAATCAAATCGGTGAATGTGATCAATATGTTTCATTCGATATGAGAGCTTCAAGCACCATAAATTTTTAGTGCGATGATACAAGGAACAGGATTGGTACTGGGATTTATGGGAGGAAATCAAATCTGCGGATGCGATCGATATGCTTCATTTGAAATGAGGGTTTGGGCGTTACAAATATTCGCTGCCATGATACGAAGACTACGATTGGTACTGGGATTAAGGCGAAGAACTCAAATGTATGGATGTAATCAATATCCTTCGTTTGAGAGGAGAGTTTCGGATGTTGCGTATGATTGCGGTGATGATACTAAGAATACGATTGGTACTATATGTAAAAATTCATGAGATTCTCAAATGTTTCGAATTCGTTTGTAATTCATTCAGACATCCTAGAGTGAATAGAGCAGGGTGCGGCCTTATGATAGCAATCTCTTATTTTGACCTCTGCAAAGAAGGTCATGTTTGTAAAGGAGTTGATCTGTCTCTTTGTCGCCTGTCACCAGGATAACTGAAAAAGAATTGTAGACTGATCTTTATCACATTTACAGACATTCTTACTTTGTTAGGTGAGTGTCAAGATAGCTAGATGATTAAGTTTTGGTACAAATCTGTTCAATCTTTTGTTTGTTTGCTTGTCTACCTATTTATTTCTTTTGACAATAACATAAATCAAACAGTGTGTCCGGAGTTCCGTGAAATTTGCAGGAATTTTTGGGAATGTGATGAAAAGCGGCTTCCCAAATCTTTGTGACATCTGGCAGTCTGTTTGTTTCTTTGTTTGTCACTATATTTGCTTTATATTTGTCGTTAACGTAACCCAAAATGGTATAAGCGAATCTCAATGAAATTTGCAAATATTGTTAGAAATGTTAAGTGACGCGAATATCCAAATTTAGGTAATGATTGTATCTCGTTTGTGTTTTGACTATATGTTTCTCTTCGTGTTTCTCAGAACAAAACTCAAAAAGTCTTGACGAAATTTCAAAAAATTCCAGAAACTGTTAGAAATGTTAAGAGGTACAAATGACCAAATTTTGGTGGTGATTACAAAGAAATTCTGGTTTCCAAACCAATTTAAATCTTTCCTTAACATTGCATTGCTTGGCGGAAGTATGACCTCTAAGATGCTGCCATAGTTCATATTTTACCGTTCTGCACCCATTTTTGCGAACCATTTGTTGCAGGCTTGCGACCTGCTGTCATAGGCACTTCAAGTTATCATGAAAAGCAATTAAACAAGACGTGTGGAAATTCCACAAACAAAAGCGCCAGTCTTCTTTATACCTGAACTAGAATTTTCGTTATGAAATATTAACTTGTATTTCAAGTCAGCCAGCACATTTATGACCAGTGAGCAGCAGAAACTTAAACTGACTATTGCCGTTCCGTTTCGTGATTCTATCAATGATTTTCCTTGAAAGACTTTGAGGTTTGACTCGTCCTTAACTTCAGGCAGCTGCGCTTTCTTTGAATCGTTGAATCGAGTTCCATGCATTGACCCAAAATCTGGTGCCCTTGAGGATTCCACAAACTCAATCTTGCTCCATAAAATCGAGATATTAGGAGACCCTACGTAACCGGGTTGCTTGTATTACTTGCAATACAATTCAGAGGGGCAAAACAAACGCTCATATCGGAAGGTCCGAACAAATTCAGACTCGAAATTTTAATTTTTGGGCCAAGCAAAAGCACAGTTACAGATTAGTTGTTGGGCACGGCAGCAGGGCTGTGAGATTCCACCACATTTGTGTTCTTAGCAATTGCTCAGATTTTTTTTATTTAACCAAAAGAACATCAGGTCTTCTAACTGAAATCATAGCCACTCCAGTATCAAAAATTTGAAATTAGCTTCTAGAGAAACCAAAGATTCTGCTAGGGTCATAGCTGCAGTCTTTTACCCTCCTCAAAATTCCAACCAGCCTCTGGCTATTTGAAATTAGCTTCTAGAGAAACCAAAGATTCTGCTACTGTCATAGCTGCAGTCTGTTACCCTCCTCAAAATTCCAACCAGCCTCTGGCTACAACGCATCTAAAAATAGACTGCAGGGCAGGGAAACCGAAAAAGAAATAAGACTCATAATATGTGCTAGCTGTACCCGTGAAAATTTCACGGTCTGGCGGGGCCTTTCAGGTTTGACCCCTGGAAATTCTACTGTAATGAACAAATGTTAGCCAGTTTTATAATGTACTAAACTGCCCTTGACCCGTTGGATCGTTATCACCATTTTTTTCCTTTCGCAAAAGTCAAGTGTTATTTAGCTGGTTATAGACACCGCGCTAATTGTCCCCGTTCACTCCTGGGCATGTGGGTCACCAACACCAGCGCCTTTGCATTGAAAGCTGTATTGAACACTGCCTGTGCGCAAGGGAAAAATATATGTGACGTGTTGTCCAATTGTGTTACCCGTACCACCTTTAGATTTAACGTGCACGTTCATGCAGCCGAGCTCGACTTCATCTTCCGCATCATGAAAACAACTATGTATATATCGAATTTCCTGCTATCTGTTACTGATGAAGAGCGTAACACACGATGGAACGTAGTAACAACCTTATTAATATTATAGACATTACCACGCCCGCTCTGTAAAAATAATAATAATGTTCATTACAAGTACATCCGCCCTACTCAATGTCAGAGTAGCCGCTGTTCTCGTCTCACTGCTACTGCAATTTCGTTCAGTTTTTCCTCTTCTTTCCCCAACTGGCTGGTACCATGCTAGTTTTTTGGGCCTATTTTTCGACATACTAAGCGACTCTTTGTTTCCCCCCACAGTAAACTCTATTACAGTGGCCAAAGATTATTAACTTACAGCAGGAGTATAGTGTTATGTACATTTAATACAACTCCTCTGAGCCGAAAGAAAGGTAAAGCCAACTTGACTAAAGACCTCACTGGAAAATTCATACGCACTGGTTTATGCTACAGATATCGGCCAGTTGGCTCTAGAAGAATGCACAGCTGTAGCCAACGACGGATCGTCAAGATCTATGTCACCATTGACTGAAGGCTCTTATGCAACGAACCGGTAACCCCCTTCTCACCGACCCTTCCTATTTTTGGGAAATGTCAGATTACCCGCGGCCGCTGTGCAAATACCAGACGCTTGGTAAGCACGTCAAGCGCTGTAAGAGCTCGCTTGCCTGGGTTGGTATTCGAACCTGCCACGTTCAGTGTCATGAACTCAACACTCTAACCTGCTGCTGTATAATTTTATTGTCTCCAGATCTCACTTGTGGAAACAATAGACGTATTTCTAGAGCATTCGTACTGTGTAATACAAAGTATCTCGTCGTCCAAATAGCTTCTTTCAGTGCTCAACGTGAGACATTTTGTCAAGTAAGTATAAGTTTCATAATACGTAGGACGAGATATCCCATCGTCATACTTTCTCAGTTTTTAAGGCGCACAGAATGAAATGCTCCACCTAGAACAATAAGAAATGTATCCTGTTTGTATTGGTCCATGACAGGCCAAAATACTGCCACTTTGGATCGTTTGACTGAGGCCTCTTTTTGTCCTAATAAATCAGTATTCAATGAGCAATTTCGAGAAATCTTATCCACATTTTGCTGATTAAGGGAAATACCGTTATTCGTCACAGTTGTAATCGTTACAAGCCGAGCCATTCTGCACAGACGTTCGCTTAACTTATAAAGGCATGAGCAGACGCGCGACATCATTGCTGATTTCGACGGGATAAAATTTTCAGATCTTGAAGCTTGGCACATTTCAACGCACACGTTGCAATACTTTAGGGTAAAATGATTACAAGTTGCATAAAATAGAAATGAAAAATATTGACTTCATTAACTTAATTGCCTGTTTGTTCGTCGTTGTTTATTTCCTATATACAGTATACTACTCAGCAACTGAGTGTTTTGCATGGCCTTGACGATTATAAACGAAACTTTTTCATGCACATTGAACAGTTCTGCTAGTTATCAACGTTATAACCTAGATGCAAATTCCTTCCATATTTTTGACCCTACAGATGGAGTCGCAGCCATTTAAAGTAAATTTTTAAGACAAACGCGGGCTTTACAGACGGTAGTAGTGTATAGAGAACAGGGAAAAATGCACTGCAAGTTGTTTTTAATTTTTCGAACACGCCGAAAAGAATGGTCTAGACCCATCTCATCTCGCTGTTTGCTTTAGAATTTTTGTAATTGAATTTCCATCAATGCCACTTTGTAATTTCAAATCTGTACACTGTTTATGTCTATCACTTCCTATTTTTGAAGAAACAAGCGCTGCTTCTTGAATTTCTTGAGTGTTTTTTTTTTATGCATAATGCCGATTTATAGCAGTTGAAGACGTTTTAAAGAGAATATCATTGACGAGTACCTATCTACTTATAACGATCCCAATCTGCTTGCCAGTTAAGCATAACTTGCAGAACTAAATTCACTGAATACTAGTGAATAAGAAGCAGTTCTTACGTTTCCTCAAGCACGGCAAAAAAAATTTGTTTTGTTGACCAGTGTATTATATTTTACAGGTCGACCTCCTCCAAAACTTACTTGGTGGGGAGGATCGGAAGAAATTCGAGGCACTCTCACCGTTATCTCGAGCAGTCCCCAGACAGGACCTAACTCCGCTCCAAACTACAACTCCAACGCCTATGCCAACCCGGCTCTGAGGTCATCTACTTCTGGGGCTTCTGCCGATGGTTTTTATGGAAAAAAC
>LQNS02277100.1:4183347-4208272 GCA_001587735.2 Parhyale hawaiensis
CTGTAAGTTACTGTTTACAAAAATCTGAAAACCACAGAGAATGTCTTATTAGTAGAAATACCTTTTAAAGGCTCGTGCTAACACTTTGATATTGTAAATGTAGTATACCTTGGCTATGTCACAACAATGCAGTTGTCTGAGTTCTAGCAGTTCTGTGTAAGTATTCGCTCTATGTGTCACTGGAATTCTGTTCTTTCTATTTTTAAATTATAACAAAATCCAGCCATAATTATTCCGTAGCTCTGTCACACGATTGGTTTTAATAAATTCTTGCAACCTTGCCCTGTAAACTTGTTGGTCTACAGCACAGGATGTTTGCCATTTAGGAATAAAAAGAATTTTTGCCAATTGAAAATTCAAAGAGTTTCTTTTATTCGGAAATTTAAAGGATTTCTGTCATTTGGGATTTCGTTGGATAACTCATTTAGGATTTCACAGAACCTGTCATTAGGATTTCTGTCATGTATAAGATGGTGCAAATTAAGTCATTTAGGATTTTACAGAATCCGTCATTTAGGATTTCACAGTATTTTTACCATGTATGACTGACCTATGTCAGCAGCTTATGATGCAGCTTTTTGTTCCCCTTTTTTTNTCGTGTTTGTTGTCATAAATTATTTGTTTGACAGGAGAAATAAACGTCAGTTTTGATCAATTAAGCCGTTCATTGACTGCGGCTCTGATGTGAACACAACACTCGAGCCAATTTGCGCTAAATTGTACCCAGAATTGGACGAAATTCAAACCTCGGAGTTTTGTTGCACGTACGTCAGGAGGTCCTATTCTCCAGCTGGGACAGATTACGTCCTGTGTTATTTCCACTGTTGCTATTAATTTGTTCTTATTAAGTAATGAGAATGCTATTATACGTCTCTATGGCTACACTTTGATGGCTAGTTTTATGGTTTGGTCAAGAATGCTGTAGTTCTTTTTTTTTTTTTTGCAAGGAAGTGAATATAGTAGTGTTGCCTGCAAAAAGATAGTTGTTCCCGTATTTTTGTCCAGGAGGTAACAATCTTGATATTGTCACTTTGGTTATAAGTATTGCAATCATTTTTTTTTACAAGAAGGTATATCTTTTAGGGTTGTATTCTAAGGAAGTAGCTGCTTAGTGTCATTCCCTACAAATAACTATTATTATAGGGTTTTCTTTTTGGCAGAGAGGTTGACACTGTAATGTATTCGCACACACCGTAACGAGAAACAGTTGCAGCTCCCACATAAATAAATAGAGAAAATCTAGCAATTGAGGTGTTACAGCGAGATTTAATATAGGTACATTTACTCATTACACTGTTCTCTATCCCGCGTGACCCTCCTATAATCAGGTATTAGTGGTGTCATCGGCAACATGGTAAACTGGAGGACCCCATTCGGATCCCTGACTCGACAGATGCGTCCATATAGAGTGATTAGCGAACAAATGTAGTAAAACTAAAATGGTACAATGTATTTATTTGTACAAATTACCGTGGTTTTTATTACTTTTTACGGTAGCCAAATACAATACTTCACGAATGCGAGTGAAACAAGCATACAGGAGAACTAGCTACTTCGAAACTGACACCACTTCCAGAGCTAAGGCACTAGTAGTAATACTCTCCTGGTTTAAACACCGCTACTACCCAGGTGATCCCCGCAGTAAGACTCGGTACATTATATTCCTTTCAACATTTTAGAAGTTCCATTGTGTATTAAACGTAAATGTTTGACGTGTCAACGCGTAGAGGTCACTGACGTAGATTTTAAACTTTGCAGACCTGCCCGTTACAAACATGTCAACGCATAGAGGTCACTGACGTAGATTTTAAACTTTGCAGACCTGCACGTTGCAAACATGTCATTGCGTAGAGGTCACTGACGTAGATTTTAAACTTTGCAGACTTGCCCGTTGCAAACATGTCAGTGCGTAGAGGTCACTGACGTAGATTTTAAACTTTACAGACCTGCCTGTAGCAAACATCTCCCTGGGCCCGAGGCTCAACAGACACAACATCAAGGAAGGAGACGATGTTTACTTCACCTGCTCCATTCACGCTTCTCCTCCTCCTACATCCGTCCACTGGTACCATGACGTGAGTACTGTGTTCACTATCTTTCAAATAATGGTACTATGGACGTTGTGTGCACCCAGTATCTGTGAATTGGTACAATGACATATCTATAGTGTTCTCTTTCCTCTAGTTGATACCGTGACGTATCTACCTCAGTGTTCTGAATCTCTCAATTGAAACCATGGCATAGATAAGTACCGAATCAAGTCTCCTTAATTTGGCACCATGTGGAAAGTACCATGCCCACTTTCCATGGCAAGGATATCAGCTCCGTAAATTGGCATCATGAACTCCGTACCAAGTCCAATAACATTAGATTGCTACTATGACGTACGTTTCTGTTTTAATTTGTACCTCAACATATTTAAGTACCGCGTCCATTATTTTTCAATTGGTACCTAGAGTTAAATAGACCAACGCCGTTAAATAAACTAAGATGTATTGCTATTGCACTACAGTAGATGAACTTCCACCCAATAGGCATCGAGCATGGGCATTGCCGGTGCAACGTCTTCCTCACCTAAACTTCAGTTATACAGTACTGTATGTTTGCCTAGACTTTACATATGCTGGCCGCCCATTCTAGCTTTATCGAACCCAGCCTCACCTAAGTCTTAACTAATCTAACCTTACTTAACCTAACACATATTCTGATGTAGAACGGGATCCTGCCACTCCTTATATGACAAAGAAATAATTTGAGAGGTAGTCGTTCCCAATAACAAACGACTCTGAGCAGCTGTGAATAGATCACTGCTACAGTAGTGATACCCTGGCAGCGACCCCCTCTTTGTCTCATTAGTGGGAAAGTTTTTCTTCTCTGGTCATTGTCCGAAATCGAACAAATCCAATTTTTAAAACTTATTTTGCTACCGCTAGTGGCGTGCATTACACCACCTGGGCGTAGTTCAAAATCACCTCAGGTATCAAAAATAAGGTGAAAAGCGTAACATAATTACGAGTTACAGTGACCCTAACAGCCCACGTCCGTAGCGCGCGTTCGATGAGCAGGCGAAGTTATGACGTGGGGACTTAATTGACCTGCCCGCTACGTCAGACAGATGCAGTGGCTTGTCACTTTGAATCGTGTTGCAGCGATTAGAAGCAACCCGATGACGCCGAGAAGCCTGGAAACTATATTTCACGAAGCAAGGTCGTGGTTTGGAAATCCAATGTGCCATCGATCCAGTACTAATGCCTGAAACTCGATTGTAATGGTAACGTCAACTTGACCAGACACTGCAACTGGGAAATCTACATGCACTGGTTTGTGTTACAGATACTTGCCAACTAGCTAAAGTAGTGCACGGCTGCAGTCAATCATAGATAGTCAAAGCTATGGCGTCAGAGACGAAATGCCCCTCCCTTCTACCATCCCGATTACTTGTAACAGCATACTTATATTCGCAACTTGAACTCCTTGTATTGCAGGTTCGAGGCCAACCCAGGCAAGCGAGCTCTTTGCTTATCTAGGTGTGCTTACTCAGTAGTTGTGGGCGTCCATGCAATGCGCCGTTGTGGAACTTGCCTTCCTCAGAGATGAGGGGGGTGGGAGTCGCGAGTCATTTGAATCTTCCGTCAAATTGGCATTATAGTTCTTGGTGATCCGTGATCGACTGCAGCTGCAAATTACTCCTCTGGGGCCAGTGGGCCTATATCCGCAGTACAAACCGGTGCGTGTGGGTTCCCACTTGAAGGTGCGGCCAAAGTTGATTTTATCTTCAATTTAGGGTCAATACCCCTGTAAGGCCCGCCGCAGACAATAGTCTTTTGTCCTGTGTTTTCACTTCACCGCGTTCGAACGCGTTGTTCTGTTGGTGTAAACAAGAAAAAACAACATTGCTTTCAGAGACGACATTCGCTAAAATTTTGAAAAGATACAAGACACTGCATAGTCATACGGGACAAGCTAGAAAATATTGCCGCAAATATTTTATCGAAACTTTTGGTAGACTAGCAGTCGTGTTTACAAGGACAGTACGAAATATTGGAACGCAGTGAAGTGAAAACACAGAATAAAAGACTATCATCTGCAACGGGCTTAATAGAATCAGAACTCCAGAATGCTGACTCAGCAAGTAAAGCTCAGCAAGAATTTGCTCGTCAGAGGGATAGGATCGAACTCCCGGCCTTGCATCCGAGAGTAAGTCGATCTCACATCCTCCCGCCGTGAGTGTGAAGCCAGCGAATGTGTCCGAAC
Source organism: Parhyale hawaiensis (assembly GCA_001587735.2). Taxonomy (NCBI): domain Eukaryota; kingdom Metazoa; phylum Arthropoda; class Malacostraca; order Amphipoda; family Hyalidae; genus Parhyale; species Parhyale hawaiensis. The sequence continues at coordinate 4,187,602 of LQNS02277100.1, forward strand.
TTGTGGACAAGTCAATTCAGCTTTTACGTGACGCTGCGGCGGCCCAAAATTTTATCAGGGAAAGTTTTAATTTCGCCGGCCAGTCGAACCCGCCAATATTTCGGTTTGGCCGAAAAATAACATTGGCTCTAATCCCAATTACCTGGTAATTCTGGAAAAATGCCAGCATTGTAGTACTCTTTCGCTTTATTTTAACATGGAAGTCTCTTAATGTAAAATTAGGCTTAGAAGGTGGCTCCAAGAAAAAAAAAAGCAATGTAACTGCACTTCACTCGTACGTTGAAAGTAACCTCTAGCTCTAGATATGGTCTTCATAGATGCGTAGCATATATTTGTTGTCTAAACATGTACTATCATATTACATGCCATTCGGTAAACTCAAAGCAACAATATCTTCATAGGAAGTAATCCATGAATAACTCTGCACCGTTTCTGTAGTAGAGCATCGCTACTGGTTCAATAATAAGCCGCTCTAAAAAATGCTGCTTTCGTTAATCTCGTTAAGTACTACTGTCGAGCATCACAACTTACTCAATAATTGCACTCACCCAAATTTCCGAGTGAGGATCATATATAAGAGGATCATAATATTATATAAGTATTAATTCAGAAAGTCAGCTTTTTCGACAACAGACGCATGCATTCAAGATGCAGGCTAGACAGCCGCGTCGTGGTGCTCGCAGTAACATGCATTCCCAAAAACTAAAGTTTTCTGTTCTCCCTAAGACTCACTACAATATGGTGCAGCCAACGTAGCAAGTTTCACTCAATACTTAAAGATCGCTTTTCTCCTCGAAAACCACTCAAACCTCCCCAGGTTACCACAGATGGTGAAATAAACTGCAGCTACTTATTTAGCCACTGCAGTTCTCACTATAAACTGCGGTAAGAAAATATCACCACTGTACAAAACTGCACGTACGTATACTAAGCGCATACGCAGTGACAGAGCCAGATAATCAGCTGTAAGTGGTTACGTGCACTGTGGAGATATACCCTCTACTATCCCTCCCACTGGTCACGGAATGCAGCATCACCTCTGCACAAGATGGGCGGTGGGAATAGCGAGATCTGGACCTAGTTTAAAAATAAATCTTCATGGTATTCACTGTACAAATATTCAAAGTTTACGGTACTCATTGTAACTAAGGTACAACATGATAGCTAACGTACTAAATTGCACCTAAATATTCAACGAGTACGGTAGTCATTACCAGCTGCCGTAAGATGTCACAGTAGCGCAATAAGCTGCGCTCTCAAAATTCAAAGATTGCGGTTCTCATTAAGAACTGCTCTAGATCATCACAGATAGCTCGATAATTGCACCCCCAAAATCAAAGGGAGCGCAGACCCACCTTATTTTGCAGCATAAAACCCGTCACTCCGGGAAGCTTGACACGTTCTCTCTCCTGCATGCACCGAGGTTGGCTTGTCCATACGAGCGGTAATTACGGGCACTGCGATCTTTTTCCTGTTGTCCTGAGATCGGCTCATACAAACGAGCAGTAATTACGTGATTTACGATCATTCTCAAGATGATCATTAGTATTATTATAAGCATTAAAAACATTACGCTCGGGCCCCCACGGACAGGTAGCATAACCAAAATGAAGCACTTCGCAACACCGGGAAGCCAGAAGCGCTACGAAAATAAATCGAACAAAATGTCTTTAACAGCTGACTTAAACGCCTGCAGGCCAACACAACCGAAAGCTGATGCCGGCAATGAATTTCAAACCCTAACAGACTAGGGTACCAAGCACCGACCGAACTGCTTAGTTCGGCACCTAACATTCTTCAACATGAAAGAGTGCACGCCGACCGCAATATGTGTAATCTCCAAGAGGCTTTGAGGGCAGGGACAGAAGAATACAACCAATGTCTCTCACTATTGTACACCTTATAAAACATCCAGAGTTTGGCCACTCCTCTCCTGTGGGACAGGTTCACGGCTCACCAGATGCATAAATCGTCTTGTTCAACCGATCAGTAATTACGTACTCCCTTCTGATACTCATCCATATACTACAGTCACTTATTGAAACAAGTATCAGTTATTAGTGATTTTCGTCTCAGCTATTTTATATTCTTGAGCTGAAGTCGCTCGTTCAAGCCAACGTCAACTGCGTACTTTCTGCTCTTTCCCACGCACGCGTTGACGTCGCTGATTCAAAGCAACATCAATTACGCGCTTTGCGCGCTGCTATCAGCTGTCGGCGGCGTTAAGCGTATATCAGTCACAGGTGACGGATGCAGCCAATTGGCCCAATTGCGAGCCATTACTGCCACCATTACAGGCAATGCAGCAGTGGGCAGTCTAACGCTCTGCCTCCATTACTATCGCATTGCGTCTGCCAAGCACTGCTTCATAGATCGGTGTAACTTCGTACCTTTGCGCTTCTGTGTCTTTGCGTTTCCGCAGCAATTTATTGTTATTATTATTATTATTATTATTACGATTTTACATCAGCGATGCACACTTCATAATTAGGTGTAGACGTCTCCGCACCTCTGCGTGCAGTTGTTGAGGCAGGTTTGGCTTGCTGATTTGAATCTGTTCAATTTCTATGAGTCTTTGATGATGGTTGTATGTTGCTTTTATCCAGGGTATTTTCTTTATACCGACAAATTTTAACTATAGGTAGAAAAACTCAAAATAAACCGATTTTCGCGAATGATGAAATGCCCAAAACTTCTTAGTTTTCGAGTTGTAATGGCTTAAAGAAATTTAAAGCTTTTCGCGCCAATGTTAACACTAGTTTTAATGGTTCAGCACGTTTCGGACTCCACCAAAGCAGTTTACATTATTCTTACAATAGTAAATCCAAGTATTTCATGGTTAGGGAAAGTATCTGCAGTTTCAAACTTAGCATTTAACGTAATCACACTACTGCAAAGCGGACACTATATTGTCAGAGTTTACATCCGTGTTATTACAAAAAAAAAAAAATGCAAGGGTTACTGCCATCAGATTTTGGAGCTCGTGTACATTTTTCAGAATGGTTCATGCAGCAGCGAACAAGGGATCTCAAATTCTCCAAGCTGATTCTTTTCACAGATGAACCGTATTGTACTCGTGGTGGGGTTATTAACATTCACAATAATCACCATTGGGCTCAATCTTAATAATCCTCCTGTCATTCGCCCAAATAATCATCAACATCGATACAATGTAAACGCATGGGCAGGAATGTGGTCGAAAAACGTGCTGAACGATCAAATTTAGCGCTAACATTGGCACGCACGTAGTATCCTACTTAAAGCTTTCAATTTCTTCAAGTCATTATAACGCAAAATCTAAGGAGTTTGGGACATTTTATTATCCGTAAAAATATATTTATTTTGCGTTTTTCTACCAATGGTTGAAGTTTGCCCACATAAAAAAGACACCCTGTTTAGAAACCGTGACTCTTTATGATGGTAATGCTGATCTCTATTATTATGCTTTTGTCACTGCTTATGCATTCATCATGTGCTGTATTTATGTTTATGACTACACTAGCCCGATGCTTGGCTTTTTCGCAGACTAAAGACGTAAAACTGCTTCTGAGTAGCCTAATAATTCTGCTATGGCCTGTTTGTTTTTTTATGAACAATACTTTCTCTCTTTTCTTGGTGCTTAACATGTTTTTAAATGCCTATAATTTTACGTGTGTTTATAGATTTATCGTACTCAATAATATTAGATACTATCTTGGTTTAGTTATCATTGATTAGACGTACGTGTTTTGTTCTATATACAGTATATAGATCATACAAATATGATACATCTTGAATAAATCTTACTGCAATCGTATCAGTACGTAATCGTAAATTGATGTAAGGTAANAGATATCACTGAAGAACATTGCTTCTGTTCTGTGGAATTTCTGAGGGGGGTTCCAGCTGCACCCCCAGCAGCGTAATCAGAAGGGTGGGAAGTAACGTTCCCATGTTTCGTAAGACTGATTTTGTCAGGATTGTGTGACAGGCGTTATTTATGCGGTAGGTTAGGTTAGAGGAACTGTGTTAGGTTAGGTGCGTTATAGTAGAGTATTGCTTAGATTGCTACATCTTATAAAGTGGGAGCATTAACTAATCGGTGAATTCCCACCTGTCACGTTAGCTTATACGACTTAATTATGCTTGGATACACAGAGATTGTTGAGTTAGAATGAGCGACGGACGTTTACTCAGACGTGGTGGGCTACGTTATAAGAGCTGCATTAGGTTAAACTGAGGTAAATTGCAATAGTGTAGCGTGGGTTGGTTCATTTTGCAAATTATGGTCTTTATTCAACCGTGGAATTCCACGGGTCCCGCTAGTTTCTATAATTATGCTTATGTCACTGTCATGACTAAAGACGTAAAACTGCTTCTGAGTAGCCTAATAATTCTGCTATGGCCTGTTTGTTTTTTATAAACAATACTTTATCTCTTTTCTTGGTGCTTAATATGTTTTTAAATGCCTATAATTTTTCGTGTGTTTATAGATTTATCGTACTCAAATAGATACTATCTTGGTTTAGTTATCATTGATTAGACGTACGTGTTGTTTTGTTCTATATACAGCGCATAGATCATACAAATATGATACATCTTGAATAAATCTCACTGCAATCGTATCAGTTCGTAATAGTAAATTCATGTAAGGTAATGTTTATTATGTTTTTATATCCAGCAGATATATATTTAAGATGACGGATGTGCATCACCTGTTTTCCTTGCACGCTCATAATATACGCATGTATGAATAATCTATCTCATATTGTATAGGCACATTATATCACATAGGCTTAATGGCAATGAGGCGATAGTGCTGTGTGGCAAGTCGGGGCCTCAGGTTAGGTTCATCGCGGGGAAGTGCATTTGTAATGCTTGGGATTGCAGCGTCAGCGTTTCTGACATTTAAAGTCCATTATAAAGGCAACGACCTAACTAGCAATGAGGACGGTCGGAGAATCGTAGTTGTCACAAAAAAAAATTATTATTTGGTGCCAAAGCTAACACAATCTGTGGTTGACTGCAACATTCACTCATCTGGGCATAGCAGGTATTTTTCTGCAGTACTTACCAGCACATGTGAATTTACAAACTGGCGTATGCAACCAAGTTGACTTTAAATTTGCATACATATATTTGATAACATACGCATGTATTGATGTGGTACATTTCTGTCGTATGTTAATGAAAAAAGCTGATACTTGTGAAATTCTATTAACAAACTGGTTAGCAATAGATCATTTTAAACTTTGTCAACGCTGAGCTCGTTCACAGACAAGTTTTATCATCAACATGTTCAGTTGAGCTTTGTGTTAAGCGTTATCAACGTTAAGCTGTTACGGTGGCAAGTTTCTTTTTACCTTATCAACGAAATTTTCAGCCTTTGTCAAAGTTTGTCACGACTTTGCTAAACGTCCATGGGCAAATGCACAGCATTAGGTTCCTGTTAGGCTCCTGTACAGACCTTGTGAACTACCCTGTACAAGAGTAACCTAAATTCGCCGGCGAGCTTATTTTTGCTCCGGGGTTTTGGTTTTGAAGTATAAATAGCGGCGATGGGTTGCTTCATATTCATTGAGTAAACAAGACTGCTATCAGCTACAAAGGATGGAATTAGCATTCATCTCCATGCGAAGTTCAATGCTTTGTATCGTAGTTGAGGGTGCGGTTCTAGTGACAAAACTCTACGGGTTGGCCATACCACATTTCGCTTAAAAGTATTCCTTTGCCTTTTATGGCATCCCGGGCGAGTTTGTGGAATGGCGAAGCGTTTTTAACTTGAATTATTTATGGAATGCAACGACTTTGATTTGCTTTGTGGGGATAAAGGCCGCAAATTCTCCATAATTTGAGAATATCCTGCCCGGACGTTGCTCTGAATTCCGAATTTGGGCTTATTGCAGGCGACAAGGAATTGAGGATGTTTCTGTTGATGAAATTTCATATGTGCGACTGCATTTTCAAGTGAAAAAATAAATGTGAATTGTGTTTCGATGATTTTATTTAAAGCCAGGTGCATGGGGATTGCTTCGTCGAATTTGCAAGTGCTCTTCAATATGTTTTGAAGAATTTTATTAGTCTTTTCATAAAGGGTTTGTTTCATCGTGCTTCCTAGTACAGTAGAGTTTTCAGCTGCGCTGAGTACAGTGATTAAACGATGGGATGGCCGTTAAGAATTTCGAAATAAATTCCGAAATAATCTTCCTCGATACCTGGTAAAGTAGAACATTGTAAAAAAAATTTCTTCAATATTATGGCCGTTACTGAGAATTTTGCTTCAACATTGCAAACTTTTCTCAACATCTCGTTTGTTAATTGCAAACGTTTCTACGTATTTACTTAAACATTGTAAACGTTTCTGCAAGTCTTGCTTCAACACTGCAAACGCTTCTGCAAATCTCAAGCTGAGTCGTGGGATCGACTACCATAAATTTTGGGTACAAGTCTGTGGATATAATCCCTTCTCCATACAAAGCACTTGATCGCAAACACTTAAGAGTATGCGATTCTATAATTATTGTCACCGTATACATAGACAAAATGGAAAGAATCCCACGAGAAACAACAAACTGATACCCCAGCTGGGCAAGAACCATACGAGCATTGCCTACAGGAACTTGGACTCTCTCTAGAACAAAGACGTCTCAATGAACAACTGATACCAGCAATTGAATAGCTTCATCGTCTCCCCCCCCACCTCAAACAACGGGTTTTTTCCTCAGAGACGTTGATGACTACCTTCTGAAACGACGGACAAAAACCTTATACATCAGTACCGATCTACTCTCAATCAGCAGTTCTCTTACTTCATATTGAACATTTGAAAATTTTTGGATCAGACAGTTAACACAGTGAAAAATCGTCTAGACTCACTGAGAGCAACTAATCGTGTTTACACAAGTAAAGTAATCTCCTTGGCTGAGGTTTACCCTGATACATCTAAATGTGCTTATTTCAAGACATAATTGCACCAGTTCATAGAGGGCCGGAACATGAGTCTCGATTCTTCCCCGGGCATGGGCCTGTTGGTCCTTCTATTGCCAGCTGTCTACTTCAATTATATACTATAACAAAGCAAACGTTCCTGTAAATCTTCTTTGAGCACAGCAAACGTTTCCGAAAATCCCACTTCAACATTTCAAACGTTACTGCAAGTCTTGCTTCAACACTGGAAATGTCTCTATAAACCGAATGAGGCACACTAGACCGCTTGAAGACCTAAGTTTTAAATGAGCTGGTAGGCTTGGGGTAGGATGCAGCCACTTATAATGCCTACTAGTTCCAATTTCATCTTGCCCATCGCCAAGTCGTGAACAACAGGATGTCACAATTTCTAGTCAGGTATTTTTTCGAGTGCTAGATATTACGAGCAGTCCATTACAGGTTCTGCCGTAACTCTATTCATGCAAGGCTGTTACTTTGCTACAAAATTCTTCGTCCCATCTTATTGCTATACGGAAAAAAAGCTATACTCGTGCCATAGCAGAGACGCGTAGACATAGAGTTAAATTACTCTAGTGGGACACTGCAACAACTGATGTCACAACAATTTAATCTTCATTTTTATGTTACCTTTAGACATATATCCTTTCCATGACTTCCACGTACAAAAATATACTGGTTAAGAACCACAATTTCTTGGAGCAATCGGTCACCAGTTCTACCGGCTGAAATATATAACCTTTCCATCACTTCGTCGTACAATAATATACTCGTTAACCCTTTATCGGGCAAGTAGCCGTGTGCGGTCACTACTATAGTGCTGTTTATACTAATTAAAGCGCTTCTTAGCCGCCCGATAAAGAGTTAAGAGCCACAATTTCCTCTAGCAATCGGCCACCTGCTCCACCGGCTTAAATATATAACCTTTCCATCACTTCCTCGTACAATAATATACTGGTTAAGAGCCACAATTTCCTCTAGCAATCGGCCACCTGCTCCACCGGCATAGATATATAACCTTTCCATCACTTCCTCGTACAATAATATACTGGTTAAGAGCCGCAATTTCCTCTAGCAATCGGCCACCTGCTTCACCGGCTTAAATACATAACCTTCCCATCACTTCGTCGTACAATAATATACTCGTTAAGAGCCTCTATTCTATGAAGCTATCGGCGACCAACTCCACGTTTGCGTGTGACGTTTTCCATTCTTCTTTTTCTTCCGCCTTTTTTGCCAGTGTTGGCGTCAGAAACAGCGGTTATCCACCATAGCTGTAATTCTTCGAGCGTTTCCAAAGAAGCTTGGCACGCTCCAGTATAGAATTGTTGAAGGCAAGAATCGCTTCTTTCGTTATTGGAGCGAAAGAAAACTCGCCCTTCCAAAGAAAGAAAGAGTGCCAAAATGTTGCCAAAAAAAAATTACAAAGCCCGGGGAGAAGAAAAAATGCTAGAATACAATGCTTGCACTTGCCGCCGCCTCTCCAAAACGAAATAAACAAACAAGAGAGGGGGGCTTCAAGTGAGAAAAAGCTCGCCAGCTTTGAAGGGGAGAGCCTTCGCTTCGGAGCAGCGTCGGATGTGACTGGAATTCTGCAATCATTTTAGAACTCTTTTGCTACATTTTATAATGTTAAGGAAGGATATTAGAGCTTCGCCTCGGGAATTGATTGGCCCTGGAAGGCATTGTCTGTTGATCCAAACATTAGGTACTTGGAGTACGAGCAGTGCTGGGCCATTTCTGACCGTAACTAACTAGAAACTTTAATGTTTTGGTCTCGAATATTCACATATTTTTTTCTTCTTTTCTAAAATAAAGTTTTTCTTTCTACTTAAAACTCCGTTAGCAGAAATCATATTTTTCATGTATATCGAACACAAACCATTTACCTGTAATTCTGCTTGATTTCCTTTTACTTTATTCACTCACTCTCTAATATTCGTTTTAAAAATATTCACTGAAGATCAAATTCCAAAAGTTTTTTCTGTTTCTCACACTTACTGTTCTCGAGAAGTTTCATTGGCCGAAATTTATCTGTCCTATTCATTTCCAGTGCTTCATTCTCTTGGCGTTTATAAAGAACTGCATTCAACTCAAAATTTTGTCACTGTCATTCATTTTTCTGCGTCATTAACTTAGTCTCCATTTTTCAGCTTATTCAGCTTAATTCAAACTCCTACATTTTCGTCTGCACTTGCATACATTTATTTCATACACATATTTATTTCATGCAACTGTTAGCTCTGTCTTTGAAAGCGTGAAACTTTTTTTTTTTCAGAATACACATCTCAGCCTTATTCGAGCAACTCCACCCATTTTGCACATTCATTATTCTGTGTAACTATTCTCTCTGTCTTTAATGCTGTCCAACATTTCTTTCCAGAATATACATCTGAGTCCCAATTCAAGCAGCTCCAGCTCAGTATCAACAACAGGAGGGGTGTTGGTTAGCAACGTGAGCCTGCTAGTTCACAGTGTGGGGCGCCGCTCCATGGGGGAATACACTTGTCGTGCCACCAATGCCGAGNTCTGCAATCATTTTAGAACTCTTTTGCTACATTTTATAATGTTAAGGAAGGATATTGGAGCTTCGCCTCGGGAATTGATTGGCCCTGGAAGGCATTGTCTGTTGATCCAAACATTAGGTACTTGGGGTACGAGCAGTGCTGGGCCATTTTTGACCGTAACTAACTAGAAACTTTAATGTTTTGGTCTCGAATATTCACATATTTTTTCTTCTTTTCTAAAATAAAGTTTTTCTTCAGACTTAAAAGGCCGTTAGCAGAAATCATATTTTTCAGGTGTATCGAACACAAACCATTTACCTGTAATTCTGCTTGATTTCTTTTACTTTATTCACTCACTCTCTAATATTCACTTTAAAAATATTCACTGAAGATCAAATTCCAAAAGTTTTTTCTGCTTCTCACACTTACGGTTCTCGAGAAGTTTCATAGGCCGAAATTTTATCTGTCCTATTCATTTCCAGTGCTTCATTCTCTTGGCGTTTATGAAGAACTGCGTTCAACTCAAACTTTTCTCACTGTCATTCATTTTTTTACGTCATTCACTTAGTCTCCATTTTTCAGCTTAATTCAAACTCCTATATTTTCGTCTGCACTTGCATACATTTATTTCATACACATATTTATTTCATGCAACTGTTAGCTCTGTCTTTGAAAGTGTGAAACTTTTCTTTTCAGAATACACATCTCAGCTTAATTCGAGCAACTCCACCCATTTTGCACATTCATTATTCTGTGTAGCAATTCTGTCTGTCTTTAATACTGTCCAACATTTCTTTACAGAATATACATCTCAGTCCCAATTCAAGCAGCTCTAGCTCAGTATCAACAACAGGAGGGGTATTGGTTAGCAACGTAAGCTTGCTAGTTCACAGTGTGGGGCGCCGCTCCATGGGGGAATACACTTGCCGTGCCACCAATGCCGAGGGAACAGGTTCATCTCGACCCTTCCATCTGGACGTGAAATGTAAGATGGTTTTGTTAACTGATAGTTTATAAGCCCATTACTGCACACTATCCAGGTCGAGACTATTTCTTGTTACGCTCTTCCTACGACAAGAGTTTACTTTTGGTGTAGTAAATATCCAAAAATCTAACCAGCTAGAATCTTATCCTCCAACATATAAAACTTTCACATCATTATCATCACATCAAAGAGCGGTTACCTCATTTTAGTAGCTTTTTATCTGTAATTAACAAGTAATATATGTTTATTAGAAAGCTAAACTTCTTACTGATTTACATTATTGGTAGTTGGCAGCTATACGTATGCATGCCATGCAAATTCTATTTTTCATAGCCTCTGTTTTCGTGGTAAACGAATTGTTCTCAATGAAAAGTTACCATATATACGACATGACACATTATAATGTAAGCCGCCTAATATGTTCATAATTAATTCATAAGCAATGAAAACTTCAACTAGGTCTCAGTTTTGCATAGTAGACGCGTAGGTAATGTATATTTTTGTCGTATTTTTGACATATTGCCCCTGAAAACAGTTCTCGTACATCGAAAAGAAAGCTTATGTTAAATAACACGTTTTTTGAAACGTCTACTAATCAATGATAAAATGATGACCCATGATTTTTTTAAATCTTTTGAATATTAGATCCAATTAGCTGAAAAGAAATTAAAACTTCATAGGTTACAAAAGTATGCTCCCCTCCGTTTAAATGGGAAGAGCAAAATTCATCTTATATGCATACATATTAATATATATATATATAGAGAGAGAGATGGTGATCCCCCTTAAAATTCCATGTGTTGGATGAATGAGATATTAGATCTCAGCTTTCAAGATATTAAATGCAACTTTTCTTTTAAATCTTCTAACAGGAATGAAATCACCAGCTTATAAACTGGCTCGCTGGTGCAATGTTGCTATAATTATTGTTGCTGTTCAGTCATAGCATATACCCTATTTTGGACAACCTAAATAGAAAAATACTTATGTAAGATATCAAAAATTCCATTTGCCGTTGCGCTAATGTCCTTTCAATCTCTTTATATCTCTGACCTTTTGTATCCAAACATTCAATTCCAAGTTTGATATGCAGTCAAGCAGAAAAGGAGATGAACTCGGAAGTATGTATGCTTAAAATGAAATTTTCACATCTCTTCTCATTTTGTATTAGATTTTTGGCGGCAACTGCTAACTAAAGCATTGAAGAAAAGCATTCCGTATCGAATCATTTACTTTGAATCAAGGCTATGTTATGCAACATGTAGGGAACTCTGGGGAACTCTGTCACTGAAAGACGCACTTTACCAGATTAATATTGTTGTGATTATAATGATCAACTGTTCCCAATTTTCATCACAATATGCGAGAAAATATTTATCATTACTTCAGTCGCATAAACAGGTAGTTAACGGGTGCAGTGGTTGAACTCGAGATTTTAAAAAAGTGATAATTTTGTGAGGGTAATTTGGAAGTTGTTAGCTCTTATATCAGCTTTACTCCATACTTCTTGTGGTTGACGCACAATAAACCAGTTTTTCGAATAGATTACAGGCTGAAGTTATTGTTTTTGTGTCTCTAAGTTTCTAATTGCACTCACTATTATGGCTAATGCAGCTTAAATGATACCAATTGCTAATTTATAACAAAACATATGTATTTAATTGAGTAATTGAAATGCAAAAAAGGTCCTTGTATTATTCTGCCATTCTTGCATCATTCATTCACTAAGCATTATCAGGAAAACTTTTCCATGATGCATAATCAGTGGCAAACAAGAGAATTGAAAACGAATAGTGTTTGTCTTATCTTGTTCACTATTCTAGTTGAATCAACAGCTAGTCATTTATAGTCTGTAAAACATATCTTAGTGCCTGCAAATTACGGAAGTAAAGCACTTTGAGATACCCCCCATCATATCACAGAACCCTTATGGTCTCTTTCAAAGGACCCTAAATGAACTCCTTATAAAGACATGATCTCTCACAAGCTGCTTCCAGAACTGAACAATAGCGTCTTCCAAATAGAGCCAGCAATTGCAATGCCCTCCCTCTTGATTGAATTCATTAGTGAGCTCGGCCAAATTATCGGATTTTGAGAAACGAGGGCGAGGAGTTCTTACTTTCTTCGCCGCCATCTTGGTAAACACAGAGAATCTGTTCTCGATGCTAAATAAAGCTGAATAATTTCAGGAATTGTAGTGGCACATTTGGTGCATGGATGCAAATTCTCATTTTCTCGCCCACCCTATGCAAGTTCGCGCACAGGACTAGGAATTGTGGTTGCACACTCGATACAATAATGAATTTTTATTGCCTTTTTCATCTTGGTAATAAGAGGACTCAGTTTTTGAAGCGAACGAAAGTTGAATAATAAGGAATTTAAATGACGAACTCGACAAATGAATGAGTTCTTCTTTTCTTGTCTCTTGCGATATTTTCGTTACCTTATTATGCAAGAAGTGAAATTTTTAGAGGGATGACAGTTTGGAAAGGCAAGTCCAAGAGACTTCCATCATATGTAAATATTGTTTTAAGTTTTAGTTGCAAGTCCTCGTGCCGACTAGAATAGAAATGCTGCTCATTTGAAGCATTTTTTAGAAGTAAGCTTTTCTATCATTTCGGAAATGCGTAATCTTGACTATTCGATGATTGTGCGCGAAGAAATATACATATTTTTGCTTATATAAAAGTATGAGTGTGGATTTGACTTTTTTTCGGACCAATGCTTTCATATCAAGTTTTCGCAATAAAGTGAATATGAATCTAAATACGAACTAACATTTTTACTCTTGCCAACATGCACTAAATATTGAAAAGTCTATGGATGTTACTCCTAGAAATTAAAAACTAACGTAACTTTTTTGCAGTCATAGCAACCCCGTGTTTTTCGGGAAGTGTAGTTGGGACACAGATCTCTAGTGTCCTTCTTATAGTGTTTTCATCATCACTCAATTTTCTTTCATAACTTACACAGCGCAGTTCAAGTCGCCAAAATACAGTTATCAGTAGGAAATAGGGAGGCTTTCCGTTCCAACGAAAATTCCGGATTTTAATTTCGCCGACGTCCGCGTGTTAACACGGCGGCCCTGAATTTTGCAGACAGTCCCATCTGCCGGTCAGCCCAGAAATGGCAGTACGGAGTCGCCTATGAGGAGCAGGCGAAAATTTTGTGCGAAGTGGACGCCAATCCCCCGCAAGTGGCATTCCAGTGGACATTTAACAATTCTGCTGAAATTAGAAGATTGCCGGAGTCGAGCATTTTCAACAACTGGACTGTAAGCGAGGTAGGTTAACTGTTCATTTTTCGCGGAAGTTTTGTTTATTAGTGAACTGTATAGAAGATTGCCGAGTCCAGCATTTTCAACAATTGGACAGCGAGAGAGGTGGGTTAGCTACTGTTTCCAGCTGATGTTTTCTTGTTTCCCTGAAATCTTACAGAAGTTGACAGGAAGGTACCATTTTCGACAATTGAACTGTGAAAGGTGAGTTAACTTTTTTCATAGTTTTTTTCATATGTTATGAGCAATTAGTAAACTGCAGCATTTTCTGCATCTGGATAGTGAGCAACCTGCAGTGACTGTTTTTTCAATTGAAACTTTTTTTTACTGAAGTTGTGTATAACTTTCCTGGAGTCTTGTAATTTGAATTACTGGACTCTATCAAAGTTTAAAAAAAGACAAAGTTCCTCATTTTTAACAAATACGTACCGATTAAGGTTAGTTTAAGAACTATTTTAAGTCAATATTTGTTATAGTCTCTTTAACGAGCTGAGTTAGTTAATAGAGATTTCATTATTCTGGCCGAAATAGGACACCTAATGTAATGTTGTTATGAATAACAACAGTTATTTATATCATTCGTATTTTCGTCAAGTAACTTAATTTCATACCTGTTTTATACATGTTTTCTGCGATGCAGGTATTAACTAAGTCAAGCATTTTCCAATAGAAGTCAGCAAGAGAGTTGAGTTATTTCAAGACCTGGAATATTTCTAAGCTAATCTCAACTGTGTTGGGTCCAGCAAGTTTCCGACTCCGACACCTTGGCCTCCTAAGTGTCCGACTTCTGCCCAGTGAGACACATAAGCTGCGTTCTGTCTACAAATATTTGAATTTGCTAAAGGAAAGTGCTCTCAACAATGGGATAAGAACCTACGTGATATTTTCTTTTTCTATGCCAGTACTGCAGAAATTACCAAATTGAATAATTTATTGGCGAATGGTTCCCTGAGAGCTTTTGTAAATTATTCAGTGTCTTACTCTGCCACCTTGCAAACTCAACTGTTAAAAGAAAAAAAACAGTATCTCCATTTCTTCATCTAACAATAACAAATCCAACCACATAGCGGTGGTAAGTTTCACGACGAATTTGTGACTCCAAGTACTGGAATTTAAAGAAATGCGTTTCGAAAGCTTTCAATTTAGCGTAACTCACTTTATTGTTAGTGTATGTTATCTTACAGCACTACTTCAATATCATCCCACTAAGAACCTCCTGTCGATGTCGGAGAACTTAGGAACCGGTGCTTTTCGAGACACTTAAAGCCTCGAGAAACAGCAGCATCACGGCGTATAAAATTCTGATGATAAAAACAAATCAATATTTCACAAATTCAGCTTTCAGAAACGTTTCAAAAACTTCATGAATCGACTCAAACACCCATGTGGGAGCATGTACCACAAGAAAACCGTGTGGCATGTTGCAATCTCAACCCTGACTAGTATGCGTTAGAGCAGCCTGTGCCTCACTTCAAAAATAATGTCGCATTCGTACTCCGGAAATTGCCAATGACTATCAGAAGCCGCATTTCAAGTTATGTTTTGCGCTTTTCAGTGACTTGTTGCAATCACAACACCGGGTTTTTCCTGTGCTACACCATTATTAGCCGTCGTCCGAAATCGTGTCACAGTCGGTATCCTCTCTCGTGAAAAGCAACCTCACTTACTCCATTTCGGGTTAGAGCAGCTCAAGTAGGCCAGAAATTTTAACCTGCTTCTCGATTTGAAAGTGATACGGTGCACTCATTGATCCACTTCAGATGTGTCATAGACTGACAAGCAGAACTCATAAAAAAGCATAGATTAGCCTGACAACAGCAGCATCTTTCTTTCAAGGCAAAGACGTCGGTATTGCCACTTCAAAGCTGTTCCTGCTCTCTATATTTCTGAGGCAGTCCTCGCAGTCTCTTCAATCTTGTGGGCCTTTTTCTAGTCTTCTGTTTACAGCACTCAGCATCCCCTCATCAGTGGCTCCCAGCCATCTCTTATCCAATTACCGCCGAGTTCTCTCTCACTTCATCTGATCCAAGAAATGCCGCGTCAGCAAATAGGCAACAAATCGTCGAGTCGGTTGTGATGGTTCAAATAAAGCCGCGAATCAAGCAAGCTATTCCGTATGGCGACATCTCGCATCCCCCCAAAACTTCCTCCAATAGGAACACAAGATTTCAGTTCTCGTTTTGGCCGTCGATTTTCGCCCAAGCGAAATGTTTTTAACATTAGTTGCAAGAGCTTTCAAAGACGAATTTAATAATGGTTGTTTGTAACGTGTCGTGAAATTACGTCTGCCACAAAGAGAAGGCGGAGGAAGAGGAGGAGGAGAAAGGCGTCGTCGTGAAATAAGTCTCGCTCTCTGGCCAAAATTCACTTTCTTCTCAAAAATATGGAAGGAGTTTCTGTTTCATATACTTGATGTTGCGTGCTGGAAAACTGCCTCATTGCATTTTATTTCTTAATAAACTACAACGCACGGGTCAAAACCTGCAGTTGTGTGAATATGTATGACCGAAATTAAATTTATTCTCAATTTACGGTGGGAATTTCTGTTTCCTTTACTGCATGATGTTGCTTGCTTAAAACAGCGCCAACTGCAAGTGAGTCAATTGTTTCCAACCGGTTATGTCTCTCTTGCCTTATTTTGCGTTCAATTTCCCTTTTTCGCCTACGAACAATATCCGAAGCAATGTTGTACTAAATTTAGAGCGTGCATAAGCACGTTAGTTACGTGCGGCTGTAGTGAACCGAAAGCTGTGTAGTATAGGCGAGAGTAAGGAGCCCTACCCGTGTATCCGTGCCCGCAAACAATGTCTGTTCGGGATTGAGTACCTAGCAGCTTCTTCTGAAGGTTGTGCTATGCTGCCGAGTGTGGGCATCGGAGAGAATACTAATGAATTAGTAACATGGCATTGTTTTTTTCTTGCGACGAGAGTGACAGATGTACATACATAGGGTATACCCGCAAGATAATGGATTGATGTGCTTGCATGCTCTAGTATAGGAGATCGCTTCCCCGCTAGGCAGGCGAATGCTTGCGATGCTCGACTTTGTGGCTTCATCATTTCTGTCTTCTACACTACATTACTGGGGTACTGATCATATGCACCAAGAAATTGAGCGAAGAGTGGGGGTAGCGATTGTCATAGGAGCCTTCCGAGCCTGACGTCATAGCTCTGACTCTCTGGGGTCGCCTACGACTCTGCTGGTCATCTATCTGCAGCACGAACCACTCAAGGTCAAGTTGACTATTGGCCCAATTTTACCTTTACAGGCAATTGAGGTACTGCAGGAGACTAATGCATTATTTGTGATAGCAATGCCGTATGGTTACAGAGCAATTACATCATTGACGAGCAAATCGAGCGCTGTATTTCTATTAAACAGTCCCCATAAATTTATTACAAAATACAGATTTCGGCGTGTAGTTGAACCCTACGCAATAGATTCAGCTAAATTTCGATGCACGTTAGCCTCCTATCCCGATAGAGTCAAAGATCGACGCAAGGCACACCACTAACCCTGATCTGTCAAACCTTGAGTAACGGTAGCCCACTAATCCTGATAATATCAAACCTCTAGTTGCAGTAGTCCACTGACTCTGATACTGCCAAACCTAAAATTACGGTAGCCCACTAACCCTGATACTGCCACACCTCTAGTTACAGTAGCCCACCGACCCTGATACCGTCGAGCCTAAAGTTACAGTAGCCCACTGACCCTGATTCTAGCAAGCCTTAAAAGTAACAGTAGGCCACTGACCCTGATTCTAGCAAGCCTTAAAAGTAACAGTACCCCATTGATCCTGATACAGCCAAACCCCCAAGTTAACTTGCGAACTAGCCCCCATACAGCCAAACCTCCAGTTACGGCAGCCCACCGACCCCGATACAGCGACCCCTGTACAGTGGCCACAGAAAATCTCGCTCAGGTTTTTGGCCCAAACAAATGGTGGTGGCGAACGCCACGCCGTCTCCCGATAACGCCGATAAGAATTCTGTCAGCGAAATGCGAGTGTTTTTGTCACGTTTGTTTATGCGACGCTGTTGATGGCTGCAGAGCAACACGATGTTTTTACCTGTCCTTTGGTTGCTTGATGAAACGCAGCGCATGCGACAAACAAATAATTTAGCAGACATTTGTGGACGAGAGTAAATTTTCGTGGAAAGGTCAAAGCCGCTTTGGTGAGAGTTATGCTATATATACCGTATATAAATTAATTTTTTACTTTCTTGGTGACGTTTGTGACTGCAGACAGAAAAATTAGTGGCGAAAAAAAAAATGAAATTTTGGTGACATTTCTGACCGGCAAGGAAGATTCAGAAAAAGTCAGTATAATGTCGTTGACAACAGAGGGATATTCCCTTTTTTTGGTGGAGCAGCTTCGCCAGTATCTACATTGCCGGATACATAAATGATTGTCTTTAAAAGAGCTGATATTCATAATTGCAGCAAGTTGGCTTTATTTTGAGATGTTCCTCCTGATAATATTTACAATGCACTCGTACCGGTTGTGTTGCTTCACACTTCGGGCATGAAAATGCATACAAATTTTTGAACATATTGCGTTTTTTCAAGTTTACACGTTTTAGTTGCAATGATATCACTGAAGACTTTTCGTACTTTTCGTTTCTATTCATCTTCTTATTCACAATATTCAGTTACTGCATTGAATAATTTTTCTATTTTCGTCATTTTTTTCATTCCTTTAAAATAGAACAACAGTTAACCAAAGCAGTGACTTATTTGTTTTATTTTTTGCTGTTTCCTCCCTATAAACACTCCACTACGTACAGTAGCTAGCACAGCGTTTGAATTTTTCTGTGTAAATCCTCTATTTTTAGAGCAATATTGTAACATTTATTCAACACAATGACATTATTTTTAACAGTCTCACCCTGTCTTTTCTTCAGAAGAATAAAAAATTACCCCATGCTGTGACCTAGTTTTCCTGAGTTTTTTTTTTTTTTATTATTATTATTCTCCCCAGAACAGACACAAGTTTAACCATAGCAGTGACTTCATTTTTCCATTTTTGCCCTCCTCACCAAGCTTACTAGCCCAACAAAGCACCTCTCAGTCTGGAAAAAATGAACAATTTTTTCACGTTTTTTCGACTTATTTCATTCGAACTTCACTGCCCGACAGAACATCTTTCGCTTAAAAAGAAATTAAGACAAAAAGAGTCATTTCTTTGCCGTATAGTATAGACCGGCGCGGCGCCCCGAAAGTGTTTTACCGGAAATTTGGCGGATTTTCTTGTGTTCGGTACTCCTGTTGTAGAAGCCCAGGTTTTGAAGACATTTTTTGCTTCGCTCTGACCGCAATATCTCTCTTGGCCGGCGCACTAATGACCCTAGTAAATAGAACACCCTGCCAAAATTAAATTGCTTTTCCAGGTCCACAAAACTTACTGTCTCCTTAACCCGTTTAGGTTTTGTTGGGTTACGTTACAGAAGAGAGGCCTTGCCACCCGGTCTGGTCTAAAAAAAATGCAGTTCTGGTAAAAGTGAAACTTTCCTCAGCTTCGAAGGTGGGGCAAAACTGAAGTGGCAGAACCCTTGGGGTTTTCGCAATGGTGGGGAAAATGCGTTTGGTGATGGATGTCAACGGAAATACCAACGAAACGTCAAATTTTTGCGGTATTTTTAAAGGTATGGGAATTGATTCAATGGTGTAAACCTAGAAAAATAAAAGTAACATGCTTACTTTATTCATTTTTTAATGGTAGTGACAATGCATATGACGATACAACATACACTTTCAACTTTTCGCATAGGGTTTTAGTAGAACGGTTTTAATGCTTTACATCTATGTAAATGCCTATCAAATGTCTCATTTCTGAGATAATTCGAATATTGTAGAAAAAATTTTCAGTTCTATAAGTCTATGAAATAACAGCAAACCAGTACTGTTCCAAAACGTTCATTCAATGTTATGTTTGGTGATAGAATTGCTTCTTATGATATAGGTGTATAAAATCAGTAGAACATGCACGTAATTGTGAAAAATATGATTTTAAACAGTCGTTCCGAACACTGTGAACGGTGTGAGAAATCAATTTTTTATTTTATTATGATAGATGACCAGTCATCTCTGTACAATATTCTATNATTGCTTCTTATGATATAGGTTTATAAAATCAGTAGAACATGCACGTAATTGTGAAAAATATGATTTTAAACAGTCGTTCCGAACACTGTGAACGGTGTGAGAAATCAATTTTTTATTTTATTATGATAGATGACCAGTCATTTCTGTACAATGTTCTATACATGCGGAGTTTTACTCCATATATACCATTATATCCCTTTCTCGTCCACTCATAGAATATCTTTGCCTTGTTTGCCTTGACTATGGAGGCTGAAAATAGCTATGATAATTATCATTTAATAATGAAATATATTATATATATTTTATGGTCTGAAATTTGAGGTCAAATATAAACTAAAATCCAGCAAACTATGTAGAAACTTTTATCATCAATCTCCCAAAGTATCATATGGTCTAAGAATGTATACACACAAACACACAATACTACTTATATAAATATAGGATTATCGGATACGCTTCTCCAATGATGAGTTGTTACCTGCCTTCAATCAATCGACTAATTAAAAAGGGCACGATCTGCATGAACCAGGGAAGGTGGCGGTGCCGCTACGCCGTATTCTCGTCACCATTTGTTTCGGTCCCATAGCTGTCCGTCTCTAGCTCACTCGCTCGGTGTCTGCCTTGCTTAACATGACTCTTTGATCCAGCATTTGATTTCGGTGGTGGCCCCTTTCGGCTAAACACAGAATCTCCCCTTGTAAGCTCAAAGCCACACTTGGTCCATTTGCGAGTGACGGAAAAATTCGAGACCACGAATTTTTCATTGAATTCAACACGGCGAGAGAGCTTGAGCTTGCTGTGTTGCATTTGCCTAATCTGCGGCCAGATGTGGCGTTTCCCATGCGTCTGAGGTAAAACAGAGCTATGCAA
>LQNS02277100.1:4248099-4260620 GCA_001587735.2 Parhyale hawaiensis
ATGCACCAATCGCATATCAGTAAAGAGTCTCTTATGGCTGCAGCCAGTCGCGTAAGCACCAATCGCATATCAGCAACTCGGTTCGTCTGCTGCTCCCCCGTGAAACTCAGTGCTCCCCCGTCTTTTCCACCAATGAGCGTCTCCGCCATAAGAGATCTGGTTGACTCGCTGGCAAGTCTCTAACTGGGCCACAAGGCTCCCTCCTTCTCTATTGAAGCTCCTTGGGGCCAATAGTAGCTAGAAAAGTATGAATGGGCAAGTAAATATAATTTTTATTCGGCAGGAAAATAGAAAATGAAAAAAAAAGGAAAGTGACATTGTATTGCATTGTTTTATAGTTGTTCAGCAGGGTCCGTATTCTGGATACACAAAACTTCTGACTAAGCATATCTCGTACTGAGACAGTTTCCAAACGAACACGCATGCATGAATTCAAGTTTATAAGACACGACTAAAAACTGTATATCATTGATTAACACTTCAACTGCAGAGTCTTTTCCACCTTCCTAAAAATTGATAGACTGTTAAGAAGGTAGAAAAGACTAAGAAACTGAATTGAAAAACACGACTGTAATTGTAATGAGATGACATGGTCATGAGCTACAATCTAACTGCGATTCACTTTCGTCACTAAAGCGCACCTTCAAAGTATCGCTTGGTACTCCCATAAATCCTACCGCAGTTGCTATTAATTTTTCGTTGTTGAAGCGAATGAGGCCGTGAGGTACCGCTTAGCACTTCCACATATCGTGCCACACTTCCTACATATTAATTTATCGTTATCGAAACGAACATGTTGGCCAAATCTTATTTAGCACTCCCACAAATCCAGCCGCAGTTGGTATCAGTTTTTCATTAGTGAAGCGAACCTGGTCGTAAAGCATCGCTTAGCACTTCCACAAATCCTGCCGCAGTTGCTATTAATCAGGTGACCGTTCTAGCGTTTTTATCAAGTCATTCTGTGGCGCAAGTTCGAGCCATGGCGTTCAAACGATCAATTTTGCAAGCCTTATCGGCGCAAATTTTTCGATAAACTTCAGCCATCAGTCTGGGTGAGGTGAGGCATAGGGCGAACAGACAGACGTGTTTTTGATATTTCCCTCTATTGATCATTACCTGAGATTACTTATCGGTAATATGAACCATTATAACAACAAAATAATAGTATTAGTAATTATAACCTTTGTACCGATTCTTCATCATAACTAGTGTGTTTGGTGCATTCCGCTGTAAAAAAAAAAGTATAGAGCAAATTTCTTTATCCCTGCTTTAGTGATCCCGCATAAGCATGATTCGGCTACAAAGCAGATACATTGCACAAGCTATGGCAGACCATAGATTTACGTATTAATTTTTATAATAAAAAAGTGAGTGCCGTCAATACCATGTTAGTGTAAACTCTGTCTTCTATGAATAGCAGCCCAACTAGTGCAGAATTAGATTTTTTCTACCTGCATAAAATCTTGCAAAACATGGTACAAAGATTTAATGATTAGTAGATATCTCACTGACTCAGGACGCAAATAGGATACATGTAAAGATAAAGATTACTCGATCTTCTCAGCTGAAAGTCAGCACCTTCATTTTTCTACAATCTCTGAAAAGTGTTTTAATTTTTTCAGTGGGTGAAATCTACAGTGTCGATTTTTTATGGTCTAAAGTATAGTACTTTATATTAAACCAGACCACTCTGAAAGCGCATACCTCCGCCAAGCGAGACAATGGCTGCAAAAAAGTCAAATTGGCTCTGTAACCATGATTTTCTTTGTATCAACTCCAAAATCTTATTATCTGTGGTTTTTGACAGTAGTAACAGCTTGTGCAATTTTCTTGAAGATCCGTTCGTAACTTTTTGAGTTATGCTGGTAACAAACGTTATGACAAACATGAGCCATACATAAAAGCAAACGAACCGATCTGCACCAAAATTTAATCAGTTATGTTTTTTATTATTACTAAATATAATAACCCCTATAAATTTCAGAAAGATCCATTTATTATTAGTTATTATAAAGATCCGTAAATAACTTTTTGAGTAATGGTCTAGAGAAAAAAAGAGGCAGACAAACAAACAAACAAACGGATTGACGGTTCTTCACCAAAAGTTAATCATTTGTTTCTCTTAACATACCCAACAATCCCTACAAATTTCAAATTTTGTCCCAATCAGCTCATAACTTTTTGAGTTATTATGGTGACAGACAGACAGACAGAAAAAACAGACAGACAAACAGATAGAGAAACCCGACGAAAACATAACCTCCTTGCGGAGGTAACTAGTGGCCGAGCCATCATTATAAATAATGGTAAAAAATAATTCCTACATTAAACCGCCCCTTGTCCTCTGTTATCAACGCTTCAAGGGATTTGTTACAGGGAAATTGAACATTCAATCCGTAGGCACCGGACTTAATCCGGTTTTGGCGGCAGTTTCTATCGAAGGCTGTTGCCAAGCTCTCGTAATTCTCGAATTTCTTCGTATCTTATTACTATAGAACTTGACAGAATATATATAATTATATTTAGACAACATAAATAAATCATACACAACGTGAATTATCATATAGTACTAATACATCGTAGCCATCTTTTAAAATTGTACCGAGCTCATACATTCACAATATCCTTTCTCAAACCTGCTCCTTTTTTTAAACTGTAAGCTCAACGCGTTTTGTAAATCTACGTAAATAGACCATTATTTTCCGACCCCCAAAAACAACTTTTTCATTTCCTTAATATCCCATGTAAATCGCGCCTTTTTCCCATTATCTCAAATTCCTAGCCCAAAATTCCCATTGTCGAATAATTCCTACAGACAGCACATTTACCGGACTTGAGCTATTGGCATGGCATCCTGTAATGAAGTCTCCGATATGCAGACACCTTGTTTAGCATTCGTCAATGTATTCGATATTCGCGGCGGGATTTTTATGAGCTCCATCGAAGCAAAAGAAAAATATTTGGGAAATATCGAGGTGCATTTTTGCCTTGAAGGAATGGAAGAACGCGGCCGCTTGCCAGGAACCGAACTGACTTCAGGGGAAATTGATTCGATAATTTTTTTAATATTGCAATTTTTTCGATGGCAGAGTTTTTTAGACATTCAATGGGAATTGACTTGAGGACATGGTGAATCGATGATATTTTAAATAACGTAATTTTAGCTCGATGACGAAGTTTTTGCATTTAATTTAAATTGATCTTAAAATACGGTAAATCGATTATTTTCTTCAAACATGACGATTTTTCAAATGAAACATTTGCAATGAACAATAAATTTGAAGTCTTTTAGAGAAAGATGCGTAGATGGTTTATTTTTAAATAATGCAATTTTTCCAACTACAGGAATTTTTATTTGTATTCACTTTAAATCGATTTAATACAGTGATAACTGGATGATTCTGGTTATTGCTATTTTTAGGTAGCAACATTTTGATAGACATCCAATTCAAATTGAATTTAGGACATGAATATTGTTGAGCTTAAAAAAACGCATTGTTTTTTATTCTATGACAGCATCTATTGCAGACATCCAATTTAACTTAAGACATGATGAATTGATGATTTTTTTTAAACAGGGCAGTTTTTTCGATGACAGGATATTTTATGAACATTTAGTTTAAATCGACTTCGGTAATTCATGACGCGAGGACACAGAAAGAAAATTGGTATAAAAAGCAAGCCCATATTACTCGAGTAAACAGATGGGAAAAGAGCAACGAAAAACTATTTCCAAATTGTATTCGGAATCATAGATCCTCGATTTTTTGGTACACAACAATCGTCAAAGCCAGTGTAATGAAAATTTAAATTTTCAAGGCTGGATCAGTTTAACCTTTATATTAAGCCGGATTCACAATTTATTCCTTAGTCCCCGAACTTACTGGAAAACATTCACGCAATTTACTTCCTTTTAAACACAATAATGTTTCTGCCTACAGATTTATTAAGATGTTTGCCATCGCGTCAGCTGGCTCGTGACGAAGTCCAGGTGACGTTCTCCACGTCACCTCCAATACGTGGAGTCACGAGGCAGGGTTTGTTTTGTTGGGTCGCAGTTAGCGACCAAAAAGAGAGCCAGCAGCAAATTATTTCCACATTGCACGTAACCGCTGGCCGTTGGTCTGTCTGGTATTTTTTAAAATGATAATTATAGAATCAAAGAAATTTCCAATTCCATAACTTTCATACCATTGGCCATTTATGTCTCATTAAATTTGGAGTAAAGTACAATTTAAAACATCTGTGCATTTTCGATCGAGAAGCAGCAAGGAATTCGTACGTGTGACGGGCTTTTGACGGCGTCAGAAGACAATAGTGCGAATCTGTCTTTAAGCAGCTGGGGTCAGTTTTCAGATCTTATAATAAATAAGCCAGACAAAATTTCAGAATATACCTTTCATTTTAATTTGGTGTCTCATTTCTGTTCTACACAATTATGTTTTGAATAATTTAGGTTTACGTTAGGTGACCACTTGTGTATTTTCAGATAAAGGCTATGCTCTTGGTTGGATTTTTGATTGGTAGGCAAATTTTAAGATATCAAGGCTTGACTTGTCCAGACTGGAGCGTTGTCTTCGTTACTTTGGATCGCGCTGTAGGTGCTTGAAGTAACCATGATTACCCAGAGCCGGTTGAACACACGTTTTACGCAGTAATATTGATGTTTTGCAAGTATCAAGGGTAATCGCTTAAGGACACACTCCTGAAATTCGATTCACAGTGTTGAAGCTAGCGTACCTGTCTGAAGTTGCAGATAAGTTAATCCTGGAAGTCTAAGTTTCCCCCTTACTCACCCTTAGTTTGCTGCCTCGCGTCTCGTACACTTCCATCACAAAGCTCTGAGGCAGGCCCCCGTTGTTGCCTTGCTTGCACTGCACCCTTACGGAGTCCAGACTTTCGTTGATGACTGTACAGTTATCCAGAGGGTCCGGAGGACCTGCAAAGAGAAAAAATATGGCATTGAAGGAAAAACTCAGTTTGTAGTGTCGGACTAGATCCAGGTGCTGTTATGTAAGCTGACTCACGTGTGTAGGATCCCGACAGCGGCTAATAGAGAGAGAGTTATCTCCACAGTGCACGTAACCGTAGACAGCTAGTCTATAAAGCATTCATTATATATAAGAGCAAGAACTTTTAGGGCAGATATATTTTGAGAAATGTCTTTACTGCACAAGTGCAGTAACCAGCAAAGAAACAAAAATATTATTATTTTGATATGATTCATTTGGTTAGCGCAGTTGTTGAATCAGTACTTTGTTCTAATCCCTCTTAAGAGAATGTAATTTTGAAAAACAAATTGGGGCTTAATTCCCTATACAGTTAGGTGAAAACACGATGTATTTAGGTACAATTAAATGCAAAGAATCATAACAAGCAAAAAATAGTAGCATCCGTCGCTACAAGACGTATTTATATATTTTTCAAAATCAGTCATGTCTGATATAAATTCTATCTCTTAACTTCAGGCTCACAGCAAACCACCCAAAACTATCAATCATGTGCAAGTTTAAGAAATGCTTTCCATGGTAACCTCCAAGCCTAAGTGACTGTTATTTAATCCACATGAAGCCTAAAGTACCGTCTTATGTTTTTTTCAACCAATGCAAATCTGGTTTCTGTAACTCCACTTCTCGCCGAAAGTAATATTCTACCTCGTTACCAACTTACAAATGTCAATTTTTATTATTCATTTCAAGCTAAAAATAATGTTTTACTTCTGCATACACTCACATAGCTCTTTTGTTTTAGACATCTACTTCAAGCGCAAAACAATATTTTATCTCTTTGCCTCATCACATAAGCCGCATTTCAAAAAACCTGCTTGAGGCCCAGTATATTTGAGCTTGAGACATAATAGAATAGTTTCCCGTGAAGATCAGACATGTCTACAGACGCCGGCACTCCTGCCGTCAGCACCACCGCCACCACTCTATTCTCCCGGAACGTTTAATGATAAACCAACATTGACGAGTACAGCAACTTAGGGCTCAGAAATTCTTTGTTTCCCTAGCACTAACATTGTTCTAATGATCTGCAAGGAAAAACCAAACGAAGGAATACATCTGCAGGGTAATGGGGTAATTTTTTAGCGACATAATGTGCTGTAAAAGGAGCCATGGGCCTTTAGATTTGAAAAAAAATATGAGTTTGTGAAAGCGCTATCTATCGACGAGTGGTGTAAGTTAAACCATAGAGAAATTCTGAAATAATAACAAATTCGTTGAAGGAACCACGAATTTAGTAAACTTATTTCCTAACTGAATTTACTCGCTACATATTTGTACGATTTTTTTTTAGTTCCAGGCATTTGGATCGTTATTGATTTGTATGATTTTTTTTTTGTTCTCGGCATTCGAAACAGATGTTTACGAACGATTACCATATTCACCGCAACTTGTATCGCAATCGTCATTACCGCTTTTTGGGTTATGACTGAGACACAATTTATGACCAGAGAGATTACCGGTGTAGCACCAGTAGCCCAGAAATGATGTTTACAACACGCTTTAGAGGTCACTTTCAAATTACTTAACAGGTCATATATGAGCAGTCAGACCTGGAGTATATTGTTACATTTCGTATACATGATACTGGACCAAGGGCAGAATGATGATCATTACTTTTGTTCTGTGGAATTTCCACGGGCTCCAGCTGGTAGATAGAAATATCACATTGCAGCTTCACTTGTGATTGTTGACTACTGCTAAAATTATGGTGGTGTTGAGTTTCTGTGTGTGAAAAATTTGACTTATTACTATGAACTGTAAAGGTGAAGTTGCCTTCACCACACACACTCCATCTAGGTGATTTTAAGGCACTGGTTCGCGCGGCAGATACAAGGCAACTAGTGCCCGAAGAAGTGTACGGCCGCAGTCGACCACAGATTCTCCGAACTATGGCGTCATCTTGACAGTACACTCGATCGCAACCTGCAGTCCCGATCATGACTCTAAGACCAGTGACAAGGAATGGAAGAATTGCTGACGCTCTACATTCCCAAGCGACAAAACTTTTCCTCCCTAGCTGGAATCGGAGATTCAATCCCGCGATAACGAGCGGGTCAACAACCTTAGCCAGTGCGCAACTGGCGGTCTTGTAGTTAATTACAAAACTTTTGCATGGAGAGCCACATATTTGACTTAAAACGAGGCCTCTATTACCTTAACGCCTCTCTACATGATAGTCTCGGGAACGTGAAACTCACTGCTCCCTCGTCTCTTCCACCAATCAGATTCATGAAAACGTCTCACAGCCATAAGACGGACGGATGGAGCCTCAGGCAGAATTATAATGCAGATTATTTGTTCCTCGATCTTATCATGACAGCGTAACTACAGACGAATCGATGGGAGCAGGGATGGAGCATGGGGAGAACCAAGGATTATGAGACACAACAGATCAACTCAGGGGGCGGAGCAAAGCTGTAGTGCATCTTGAGAAATGGGCTGGTGACGTCATAAAAACCTAGTATGTTTATCAGTAGCTATTTTGCATTGTTTCTTCATAATATCATTTGGGTCTCCAGAGTGTCCCATACATGTCCTACAATCATCATAATTGCGCAAAAATATGTTTCAAAGCATTTACGAACTTTTCTTTAGCTCTCTGAAGGATAAAATTTTGTAAGATTGGTTAAAAGGCTTGTAAAATTCAACTGGCATTATGCCCGCATGTATCAGAGCACTTTTAGAGCCAAGTTTATCATCTTTAAAGTGCAATATATCAAGTGAGTTTTTCCAAAGATGGATTTATATGAGTGAATACCGCAATGCTTTCGATTCATATTCTACCAATTATATGCTATCCTTTATAGTTTCAAACGGCTGCAACAAAAATGGCTCAGATGCAATCGATTGAACTCCGAAATAGATAACTTTTTAACAAGATTTACAAGAAAAACATTAAAGCAATAAAAAAAATTACTTTCCTACTGGCGAAGTAATATTAAAGTAAAAGTCTATATGTAATACGCAAAAGTCATACAATTGCTCGGTAAAATTAGAAATAAAAATCAGCTGCTATACGCTGCGCGTGTTACAGCAGTAGTATAACAGTAGGGTCGCGGAGAACTCGCGTTAACTAACTTGCAAAAAAATTACCTAACCGTATTCCCCATGTCTAAACTACTTTACCGAACGATGTTGTTGAAACTGGCTAATGTTAAATCCATAATTTTTCCAATGATACTGTAGTTTTCACGATTAGGAGAAGCGGATATGTTAACGACGCGTACGCGGTGGCCCAGCTTAGGGCAACAGTTTACCGACACTCTCCGACCGGGTGCGTGCCTCTTACGGAAAAACCACCAAAATAATAAAAAAATTGAGCCTTCAGAAAGCTGGAAAGTTCGTAGATTCTTTGATACATATTTTTGTAGAACTATGATGATTGTAGGACATGGACACTCTGGAAGTCCTAATGAAATGATGTAGAAACAATGCAAAATAGCTACTGATAAACGTACTATGTTCTTATGACGTTACAAGCCCATCTCCCATGATGCACTGCAGCTTGGCCCCGCCCCCTGTATTTAACTGTATGCTGGATACGACACCCCTAAATAAAGTCTCTGCCGCTTGAAAATACGTATACATTTAGCATTGTAGGTGACCTCTATTGAAATTTTAGTAGCCTCTTTAGATTTTCGCTTCTATTTTTTAAACAGCTGGGCACTCTGGCACACACATTTTTATACTGATCCGAAGACCTTCTCTAGTTCCCAAGACTATATGGGGGTTCTTTTAATAAAAAAGCCCGTTAATAAGACGGTCTTTAGCAAAAGCAGAAGGCAACAGACCGAATGAGCCGCAAAAAGGCAAGTTCTTTTGTTCATTGCACAAAGTTTCGTCGCATAAAAACCACCAGAAAACTGCCTGCTCAAAGACTGTAAAGCAATACCATGAAATCGAAAGAAATACTTCGCTAGCGAATGGACCGGTCTCCGTTGCACTTGCTGAAATTTCTCTTGCATGAAATCTGTGATAAATATGAATTTTGTTAGACTTGGGCTGATTCTTAGAGAACCGTATTCACAGCAACCAAGCTACATGTATAAACATCTTTATATTGCTTCATAATAAACGTTTTGGGTCACACAAAATCCTTCTTCAATGCTTAGGAAAATTAATAGTGATCATCTGTTAGAACTAAAAAATATATAAGTGCAAATGTAATGAGTAATGAGTGTTCCTCAAGTTCTGAAAAAAAAAACAGTTCCTGAACTCTAGAAAACTAGTATGTACATAGATTCCAAGAACAGTATGTAAATCCCAAACATTTAATCTTCCACATTTAGATCAGTTGTAGAGTGACATGTACTAAAATTAGCTTTACGGGATAAATCGCTTCCAGTATTGTAAGGCCTTTTGCGCCATGACCGTCATCTATATAACGTATGAGAAATGCGTTTTTTAATTGGTTGGCCCTCGGTCGAACTCTGATTTCGAATAGAAGAATAATTATTCCCACATCCTATGGGAGGCACTTCCTGTGTTGTACAGAGCTAGCGGCGGATGTACACTAACGATAAAGTTGCACCGGCACACAATTTTAAGTTGCACGCACAAGGTCTCGGCTTGCACATTGCCATACCACTAAAACAGTTCTTTAAATCTGAGTCGTTCCTTACTGTTTGTTCTGTATGACAAAAGGCAATTAATGGTCAATCTTTGAGTAATATTATCTTTCTAAGTTATTTTAAAGTTGCGGTGAACTATAGTTTTAGCGTGATATTCATACGCCATTAGTAATAGTTACGGCAACGTGTTAGCCAAACCAAAACTAAGTGACTGAGCAACTTTGCCATAATATAGAGCTGTACCGTAACACTATCTACATCAGACAGCCGGCAGCTGTCACATGCGCACTCTTGCACGACCGAAGAGTGACTAAACTTATCAAGGAATTTGCATCATATCAACTTTCAAGAAAGATCTTAATTTGTATATTAAGAGTGAAAGTTAGCCGAGATTTACAGATGGTGTGTGACTGTTGTTGAAAAAATTTCTCGTTGAAAATATTTTGTTCCATATCCATTACAAAATAAACTAGAGCACTCTGAGAGCGCATACCTCCGCCAAGTGAGGCAACGGTAGCAAAAAATTCAAATTGGTTCTGAAACCATAATTTTCTTTGTATTAACTCCGAAATCTAATAATTTGTGCCTTTTTATATTAATAACAGCTTGTTTAATTTTCTTGAATATCCGTTCATGACTTTTTGAGTTATAGTGTTAACAAACGTTATGACAAACATAGGTCAAACATACAAACGATCGAACCGATCTGCACCAAAATTTGACCATTTATGTCTTTTAACAAAACTAGCAACCCTTATAAATTTCATAAATATCCATTCATTATTTTTTGAGTTATTCTGCTAGCAAGCATAAAATTAAAAACAGTGACAAACGAACGAACGAACAAACGTATCATTACAAAAATTTGGTCATATATTTTTTGTTATGTACCTAACAACTCATGTTAATTTCATCAAAATCCATCCACAACTTTTTTAGTTATGGCACCAAGAAAAATGAGGCAGACAAACAAACAAGCAAACAGATGGACATATCTTTACCAAAAGTTAATCATCTGTTCCTAATAACATACTAAACAATCCCTGTAAATTTCATCGAAATCGGTTCGTAACTTTTTGAGTTATCTTGGTGACAGACAAACCGACATAGAGACAAACAGTCAAAGAGACAGACAAACACGACGAAAACGTAACCTCCTTTGCGGAGGTAATTAAGGCATATTTTTTTATTGCCTCCGCCAAGAAGGTTATGTCTTTACCCAGCTTATCTCTTTGTTTGTCTGCCAGCAAGATAATGTAAAAAGTTTTAAAAAGTTCTGAGCTCATCTTCATGACATTTGTAGGAATTGTATTATTTTGGTGATGATCGGTTTGTCCGTTTTGTGTCTAGCTAATGTTGGTCAATATGTTTGTCAAACATATAACTGAAAAAGTATTCAATACATCTTCATGATATTTGTGAGAGCTGATAAAAACGTTGAAAGGCACCAATGACCAAATTTTAGCATTTGTCGGTGTCTCCGTTTCACAGATTATTATAAAAATGTGTGTCAGAAAACAACTCAAAAAGTTACGGACGGATATTCAAAAAAATTACGATTGTTGATCTTACTGTCAAGAAGTACAAATGACCAAGTGGGGGTAATGGTAAAGAAGAAATTGTACCAGGTATCAGGACCAATATGTATTTTACGTCAATACTGCTTTACTTGAGTATGAGCGCTCTGAGTGCTTTATTTAAACCGTAAAACTGGCTGTTTTTTTTCTTCTGATAACGGTGACATAGATTGCTAATAGGTTTTGCACAAAGACGTAATTTATAAAACAGGCCGATTATTCTCGGTGTCCAGCGGTGAGATCCTTCTTTAGCTTGAGCCTCTCCGGTCATTTCCGGATGTATTTAAGCTGGGGAATTTTGTACGTCCACCGGAGCGGTAAAAGGGACTGCGGATCATCGTCAGGCGGAGAAATGCGCTTAAAAATAAAAAAAGGGCATTGCGATCAGCATAGTGAGCAGCCAGAGCTGGGGTTCAACATGCTGAGGGTCAGGGCATAATAACAGAATAATTCAACTTGCCGACAGGAACGGTTAGCGAGCCCAGGTGTCCAAGAAAACAAAGGTTTCGCTCCCAACTTGATATTATTTGTTGATGACGAGTTTTTTCTAGGCTGAATCACCCTCCAAGTTAACCGTACAATGTCTCAATTCAGTTCTCTTAATCTAACGTAGCTTGTCGCCGATAAGCTTCCTTCCTCGGGTTATGTTACGTGTAAACCTAAGCTTATAATGTCTCAATTGAATCTAGTTCACTTAAGGTGATATAATTTCCTACTTAACATTTTCGCCTGTAAATTGTTTCAGCTAACCCAATTTGATTTCTAACACCAATGTCCCGTTGCAATTTAAAACTTTCCCCTCGTGTACTCAAACCCAGCCATATTTTTTCCCAGTTCGTTTCACCTAAGCGCTTCTTACCTGAAACCTAGCCTATTTTCTTCTTAGTAACACCTAACCCGATATTATGTTCCTAACCACAATAGAACTTGAGGCCGCCGCGGCGCCGACCAACAGCCTAATTGTAGTTTTAGCTTCTGCGGCGGCCCTGTATTTCGATAGGGAAGACCTTACTCTTTCCCCAAACGCATTTATATAACGAGTTGTGACGCTCAACTTAACCTTGCTCATTTCTAATGCATTTCACCCACCCAGTCATTACCTCGAACCTAACCTTGCTCATTTCCAACACATTTCACCCAACCAGTCAGAACCTCCAAACTAACCTTACTTATTTCCAATGCATTTCACTCAACCAGTCTTAACCTCGAACCTAACCTGGAGCCCGCGCGGGCAGCGCTGCTTTAACTGCATCATACCATTTTGAGCGAGCGATTTTAAAATTTGAATAATTCATGGGCATGTGAAAGGGTGCTCATTACACTCTTAATATCCAATATTGGCTGGAGTTATGCGATGATTATGC